>JASAUF010000336.1:9017500-9045000 GCA_030180095.1 Magnolia changhungtana
CCCCGGTTGACTCGCTTGAATAGGTATTGATTTGAAGGAACATCTACAGTGGTTGACTGAAAATCTAGTGATTTTCTCACGATTGTCAGGAAGCTCTTAGATCATTTGGTTAACTTCTGATTTAGGACTCTGGGAACTACGAAAATGACATACAGAAATGGTATTGCTTCAACCCTGCATCCAAAGATTATGGGTGCATTTGGTTGCTCAAAATATCATGATGTTTCAGTATTCATCAATCTAATTTGGTTCAAAAGTTCATGATATTTCATGATGTTTGGTGCAACCAAACACACCCCACAGACGCATTATAAAGGAAATAAGTTATAAATGTTTCTGAAAGCCACATAAGATGAGATTATGTGATGGTGCTACAGCTGATTAATGCACAGTTACTGTTATCTAGGGGGGAGAGGTCCCTTAATGGGTCCTGGAAGTCAACTACTAGATTACACACGTGCGCATGTGGGTGCACGCGAGGGTTTATATAATCCTCATAGCGGACTCTAGGTTTCAGTTGGTTCAAATGGAGCCTTTGTGCAGTGATTTAGACCATCGAACTGTTGGGCCCCATCATGAATGTACCATGCCCTGAAAATCTCCCAGATTGGACTCTACCCAACCTGGATGAACATTGAGTCGAGTTGATATATATATATATATATATATATATATATATATATATATATATATATATATATATATATATATATATAGGTGGCACAGAACAAACTATGTCGAGCCAAGAGCACTAGATCAGCATCATTATCAACGGATCCATAAGAAGTAATCCAAATTTTCACTGGGTCCAGGTGGAGACCAAAGATCTTGAGCAACTGATCCGGCAGACAAACAAGAATCCCCTTCTTTGCTTGATTTTATATTTTCAGCTTAAGATTGTATTTTGGTTTCCTTGTACTTACTGCCCTTTTACGCAACTTTCCTCCAGGTATGGCCCAAATCGAGTGGAAAGTTCATTGGATCTCCCTCAGATCTTCAAAAAGCTTTCGTTTTTTTAAAGGCTACTGCAATTTATCTGAGTCACCTCAGCTTGAAATCTTCCTTGCCTTTTTCCCAGTCCTTATCCTTTTAAAATCGATGGAAGGCCTTTAAAAAAATGAAAATGCGCGCTCGCTTGTTCATCTTCAGTTTCTCTCATTTTTCCCTTGCAATCACCAGACCCTCCATTTCTTTCCTTTCTTTTGGTTCTGCTGCCAATGTCTCCTGCTCCAATTCAAAGCCCTTTATCTTCAATTACCTGATTGAAAACTTCGGTTTCTCTGAGACTGTCGCTACTGCAACTTTAAACCGTCTCCCGAATGTGAAACACCCCGATAAGCCTGACTCTGTACTCCACTTCCTCCGAGAGTCTGGATTCTCAGAAACCCACATCCGAGATGCCGTCCGAATCAGTCCTCAAATCCTTGTCGCCAACATTGAGAAAACCTTAGAACCAAAGTTCAAAGTATTCCAAGAACTGGGTCTTACGGGATCTGATCTGGGTCTCTTCCTTTCAAAGAATGCAACACTCCTCACTGCTAGCCTGGACCAGAAGCTGATTCCCGGCATCAAAATCCTGAAGAACATTCTATCCAATGACGACCATGTCATACGTGTTCTGCGGAGATGCAAGTGGATCCTCTACAAAGACCCAAGCTCGAGGCTACTGCCCAACATCTCTTTCTTGCAAAGCTGTGGAATTGTCGGGTCTCAGCTCTCAATGCTTTTGAAATACCAGCCATTTCTGTTCGCCATGAAGGAGCCTGCACTCCAAAACCTCATTATCAGGGTCAAAGAGATGGGCTTCTCTGTCGATTCGCGGATGTTCGTCTATGCTCTCTATACAGTCAGTTACATGATGCCCGACACCCTGCAGCGGAAATTTGAGCTGTTCCGGAGTTTTGGATTTTCAGAGGAGGAATTTATGTCGGCATTTAGAAAGGCACCAAGCTTGCTTCGGACCTCAGAGAAGAAGCTGCAGTTGGGAATGGAATTCTTTGTGAACACTGTTGGCCTCGACCGTTCTGCACTAGTTAACAATCCAACATGTTTGATGTTTAGTTTGGAGAAAAGGGTGAGTCCTCGGCATCGAGTTATTGAGATTCTGAGATCGAAGATGCTGTTGAAGAACCCCAGTATCATCTATGCAATGCAGATGCCAGAGGCAGACTTCCTAGAGAAATACATTTTGAAGTTTGGAGAGGACGCTGGGGAGTTGCTGGCAGCTTACCAAGGGGGAGGTCTTGACATCTCCAAGACATGAAAATCTCTAGTTTTGATTGCTTTTTGCACTTCAGAACTCGAACTGAATTCTGTTTAGTTTTGCAGTTGCGATCCCTTTGGATTGTGATGCAATATCTGTGCATTTTGTTTCTCTTGTAGATAGCTGCTGCCATTGAGGCATGCAAGGACAGTTTATGAGAATTGCCTAACATACAATGTATGATTTGATGGACCCTGATAATAAATTGATTCACGGCTCAGACTCAGATGTTGGTTTTGCACCATCTAAAAATGTTGGCCACTCATACTCGCATTCGCCACTGATGTACAGCTAGCCAGGCCATCCAAATTGTGGGTCTGGATGGATCATCTCTCTAAAATCATGCTGAAAGTTGGGTCAGTGATTGGGGCAGCTTGATTCCTGTACAATTCAATGTGTGGGTTGGAAGAGCTAGCACCATTTTTCAAACGGTGCAGAACACAAGGGTCTAGCCCTATGCTATGATAAAGACCATCCGGAATTCAGTTAGCTGAGGGCTGGCCTACCTTTTGATGTTCGGACTGATGCCCGGCCCGGATACAATGGGCCTCAACAGCCTAATGGGATCATGATAGCAATGGAAAGGGCAAGGATCTGATCCTTTGCAAGTGGGATTCAACCTGTTTTATCTATGAACTTTGGAATTATAGAATTAAAATCATTAGCTTCTAAGCAGAGGCTACTATGCAATACTAATCAGATGCTCCTGCTATTTCTGTGAATAGAAGATTGAAGTATAAGCATACGGAATGCTACAAGGATCATAACCAAAATAAAACAGGCCCTTCAGCTGTGTAGTTCTGTTTCATGCCTTCAATTCAAACATCACTAACACAATACATTTGTTTTCTTCAGTTTCTTCAGCCTGCTTGCAGACCAATCAAAATACCACTAATCTTGCCCGGGTGGTAGACTCTCAGGAGTTTCAACTCTCGGTCAAGGGTTGAGTACCCATAGGTGGCGAAATTCCACCAGCGTGAGTGTGTGGGGGGGTGTGTGCGTGTGTAAATAAATTTTTTAAAAAATACCACTACTCACACATTTAATCAATGATTTGGCATAACTGCAATCCGATCAAACCCCTCCCAAAATAATAATAATAATCATAAATAAAAATAAAAATAAAACCTCACTTTTGCTACAGTTTCTGTTATTATACCCATCCGAAGAATGGTCCCTACAAGAATACTAAAAATCTATTGATTACATGTATTGACTCAAAACTTGGAGAAAAGACCAGGTGAGAGAGAGGATGGAACATTTAAAGAATTTGTATGACAATGGGAAAGTGACAAAGGAAATTGAATTCACTCAGACAAACATGAACAATCATGGAGGGTTTTTAGAATCACAACGTAGGCCACGAATCTGTTCTTTTCATGGAGGGTCACAATCACTCATTCGAGGTTCTGATTACTGGACCACTCAGCTTGTGGGCCATGAGACAAGAACTCTTTAATCAAGGCCTATGTGTGCTGAGGGTCAGGATGATTCAGATATGGCTAGCTGGTGATGGATCATTGGGCCAGATCCAGCTGTGAACGTGGACCTGGCTTCTATTTTCCTTCTGAATGGTCCATCTGTGAACCAGAATTGAAAGGTTATGATTTCACTGTCGAGGCTCGATAACAATTTTGACGGAATTTGGTGGGATACAATATACCAATGGTCTAGATTTCACTGTCGAAGCTCGAGCAGAATTGAAAGGTTAAGATTTCACTGAACCATTAGCCACGCTTCCAATTCCGCAAATGGTGCTAGGATCAGGACCCAGTGGTGTGTTGGGCCCACTGCGCAAGGACCATGCTTTGAATATCCTATTGGTTAGGTGGCCCCACCATGATGTATGTGTTTTATCCATATTGTCTATCCATTTTTTCCGGATCATTTTAGAGGCAGATCTAAATCTCAGGTGAACCACATTAGAGGAAAACAGTAGTGATTTAATGTCCACCATTAAAAACCTCATAGGCCTCGCTGTAATGTTTATTTGACATACAACCTGTTGATTAGGCTACATACCTGGATGAAGGGAAAAAATAAATATAACTTGATACATAACTTATGTGACCCTAAGAAGTTTTGAATGGTGGGTGTTCCATCAACACTGTTTCCCATGAGGTGATCCACTATGACACTGAAGGCAGGGGTCTAATGGGCCATGTTTGGGCCAAGATTAGCTGACTTTCAGGGCCTAAGCCTACCCATCTTGAAAATTGATGAAATCCTTATTTCCCACTTCAGCGTTTCTAATCCATCAGTTAATCCTATTGGCCACACAAGCAAAGAGAAATACACATATATAGGAACAGAATGAACCGTCTACATTCAAGATGTGAAAATGGTTTGGTCGAGCTGGGTAGGCATAGGGGTGTACACCAAGTCGAACGTGAGTCCAGCTGGCCTCTGCTTGACTCGACTCAGCCACTAGCCGACCCCAGCTCAAACTCAACTTAACTTGGTCCTCGAGTCTGACCGGCCAACTTCAGTCAGCTGCTCGGGTCAGTTCGAGCTGAGTTCGAGCCAAAATCAAGCCTCCGTTGCATTTTCACAAATACAAGCAATGCACTTTCAATTTCTCACTTTATGTAAAACAACAGTAGCTCTTCACAAGTATTTCATCAAAAACCTTGTAGGCAACATCAAAATCAAGAAAAAATAGTATTTGTTTCGTATACATACCTTCCATGCACTGGCCGACACTTTGTTGAGTTATTTCATCAAACACTTAGTGAGCAACATTAATATCAGAGTAACCGAGTCACCTAACTAGTTCGATCTGAGTTAGATTCAAGTTGGAGTTCGATCCGAGTCGAGTCAAGCTCAAGCAAGATCAAACTCGGTTCAAAAATTTTTCAATCTAAAAAATTCTGCTTGACTGGGCTCAAACTCAGCTTTGAACCGAGTTAAATTGAACTTTTTTGAGTCGAGTGAACTAACCGAGCTAACTCGGTTCGTGTACACGCCTAGGACCTAAGTAGAGTGGGCCTAAGATGAGTTGAGCCCTAGTGGGGATCTTTTTTTTTTTTTTTTTCCTGTTAACACACGCACACACTCACACCCCAGTGGGATTTCACCACCTATGGACACTTGAACCCTTGACTGAGTGTTGAAACTCCTATAGCTAGAGCAAGAGTATCTGGGGAGTGGGATCCTTACTGTTGCTCGGGTGGTAGACTCTCAGGAGTTTCAACACCCAGTCAAGGGTTCGAGTATCCACAGGTGGTGAAATTCCACTAGCATGATTGTGTGGGGTGTGTGTACGTGTATAAATAATAATAATAATAATAATTAGGGAGTGAGAGGACGGTGGCTGCAGGAAGATTCTTGCAGCCCTAAGCTCCGTGCGTCCCACCAATGTATGTCTTATATCTACACCGTCCATCTGTTTTGTCAGCTCATTTTAAAGCACAAACCAAACATAATGCAGATCCAAATCTCATGTGGACCACACCACAGGAAAAGTGCGAATTGGCTGGACGGTGGAACCACCTTGACCGTACGGCCCACCTGGATGCATGTATTGTTTATCCACGTTGTTGTTTTGCCATCCTATTATAGAGCGCTCAAGCAAATAGAAATTTCAGGTGGACCACACTACAGGAAACCCTTGTTATTGACTATTAAAAACCTTTTCCGGGCCTCAAGTTTTGAATCAAGCTAATATTTTTATTTTTTATTTTATTTTTATTTTTTTTATTTTTATTTTTTCATTCTGTTTAGCCTTATCAACAGGTTGGATGTTCAGCAAACATTTCGATGGACCCTAGGAAGTTTTTAATGATGGGCGTTGACCACTGTTTCCTATGGTGTGGTCCACCTAAAATTTATATCTTCTTCATTTTTGGGACCATGCTCTAAAATAAGCTGGAAAAACATATGGACGACCTGGATATACAATGCATACATTGAGGTTGGCCTTGCTGTCCGTATTGCACCCACATAGCGGGTTCCACTCTTAAGACGCACATTGATTCTTATTTGTTCTCCAATTGGTTCTTAGGGTGACTTTGACATGGATGAATAGATAATAGGTTGTTAACGGTGGGCATTCAATCCCCACTGTTTCCTAGGTATGGTCCACTTAAGCTTTGAATCTATTTCGTGTTTGGTCTCATATCCAAAAATGACCTGCAGAAACAGATGAATGGAGTAGATATAATACATACATCATGGTGGCACTCACAGAGCTTAGGTCTGCAGGCTATCGACGTCCCAAATGACTCTCCTCTAATCAGTAACCCTCCGTTCTCTCCCCTTCACATTTGTGGCGCCCCCCCCCCCCCCCCCCTCTCTCTCTCTCTCTCTCTCTCTCTCTCTCTCTCTCGGTACGTGTTTCTATTCTCTCTGATTATTGTCTTCTTTGGAATTTCATAAAAAATCAAGTCTTTTGCGCGTTTGGTTGCACCAACACCAAATTAGACTATTAATCGTGTAATTTCATCAGAGTTGGTGCAACCAAACGCATCCTCATACATACTGATCATTCATGTTGCAAATGGTAGTGACCTAGCTCTCTTTATGATTTTTAGTACTTTAAAGTTGCGTTTGGATGCCTGTAAATTTTTTAAGTTGTAAGTTACAAGTAACTTACTTTTATGTGAAAGAAAATTACAGGTAATCATATTAAGATGTAAGTTGTAACTAACTTACAGATAACTTAGTTTCTGTGTTTGGATAACATATAAGTTAGTTACAGGTAAGATGTTTTATATTCACACAAACCGGAGTTTAGAGTATGAAATTGTTAAAAAATTAAATTGCTACATAGAAAAGTTTGGATAAAAGTGTGTAATTTTATTAAGCCCATTTAGATGATTAGTTGGACTGATTTTAGAGCTAAACTAATCATTATATGAGAAACATTATTTTTATTATATAATATAAGTCTGAATGAAATCTTTCATACATGATGGGTCTTATATACTTAGGTGTGTTTTATGCTATACCTGGAGGATTTTAATTTTCCCGCAAGCGAGTATATGTGTGTGTGTGTATCTATGTATGTTTATGTGTATAGGTATATTTGTATGTGTGTGTGTATATATATGTGTGTGTGTGTGTGTGTGTGTGTGTGTGTGTGTGTGTGTGTTTTACATATATGTATATGTGTGTATGTATATATATGTGTATGTATATGTATATACACGTATGTATATATATATATATGTGTGTATATATGTGTGTGTGTGTGTGTGTTTATATATGTATATGTATATGTGTGTGTATATGTTTATATGTATATACATATATGTATATGTGTGTGTGTATGTGTGTGTGTATATATATATATATATATATGTATTTGTGTATGTATATACACGTATATATGTATATGTGTGTATATATGTATGTATGTATATTTGTGTATCTGTATATATATGTATGTATACATGTATATATGTATATGTATAGGTATGTGTATGCATATGTATATGTGTGTATATATGTGTGTGTATGTATGTGTGTGTATGTGTGTGTATATGTATGTATACATATATACACACATATGTATGTGTATATGTATATGTATATACACAAACATATACATGTATATATTATATGTATATATATATATGTATATATGTATACATGTATATGTGTGTATATATGTATGTATACATATACACTCATACATGTACACACATATACATAGATACATACACAGATATATGCAAACATAGACATATACATATACATACATACATACATATATATATATGTGTGTGTGTGTGTGTGTACACATATACACACAAATACATATATATATATATATATATATATATATACACACACACACACACATATACATTCATATATATAACCATGTATGTTAGCATACCTACGTGGCAAACAAATGTAATAATTATGAGGTCAAGCGGCCCGAAGGGGATAATGAAACTCACCCTTAAACCTTCCAAGGGCCACGGTGATGTTTATTTGCCATCCAACCTGTTAGTAAGTTCACGTGGAGCCGGACAAGGTAAAACACAAATATCATATTGATCCAAAACTTCAGCCACTCACAAAAAGTTTTTTTAATTTAAGGTCGGAGTTCAATCCCTACTGTATAGTTCACTTGAGCCTTGGGTTTGCCTCATTAATACTTGGGCTTATATAAAAAAATGATCTGAAAAAAATGGATGGACAGCGTAGATAAAACTCACACATCACGATGGGCCCCACAGAGCCTGCCTGAACGGATTATCGTCCAGGCGAGGTACAATGCAATCCGCTTTCCTTCAAAACCTATCTTAATGCCGAAACTCAACCACCGCAACCACGAAATTCATTTATCCTCCACTCCGGCCATGGTCACCATCTTTGTACGGTGCTCATCGTGTCTTTTCACCAGAATTGTTAGATTTTCACCGAAAATCATCAGATTACCCTCCAAAATCTCTCTTTCTCTGACGACCCTTGTCTCCTCTGCTCAGGTAATCATTTGTTTCTCTCATTCTCCAGCCAAAACTTCCCTCATTCTAATCACAAAGAAACCCTTAACGAGATCAGACTTCACCCCCCATCACGACCCATCACAGAATCAACCACCCGAAGTAACCGAGTCTGACTCTAAAAAATTCAACGGTTTGGATCGACTGTCCATAGCTGTTGACTGTGAGCTCATCATAAGTGCTCTCTAAAAAATTCAACGGTTTGGATCGACCGTCCATAGCTGCGTTTGGATGCCTGTAAGTTTTTTAAGTTGTAAGTTATATGTAACTTACTTACACGTGAAAGAAAGTTATAGGTAATCCATTTTTTATGTAAGTTGTAACTAACTTACAGGTAACTTAGTTTATGTGTTTGGATAACATGTAAGTTAGTTACAGATAAGATGTTTTATATTCACACAAACTGGAGTTTAAAGTATGAAATTGTTAAAAAATTAAATTGTCACATAGAAAAGTTTGGATAAAAGTATGTAATTTTATTGAGTCCATTTAGATGACTAGTTGGACTGATTCTAAAGCTAAACTAATCATTATATGAGAAACATTATTTTTATTATATAATATAAGTCTGAATAAAATCTTTCATACATGCTAGGTCTTATATACTTAGGTGTTTTATGCTATACCTCGAGGATTTTAGTTTCCCCGCAAGCAGGTATGTGTGTGTGTGTGTGTGTGTGTGTGTATAGCGGAACGCTCACCTGCGAACCACATACTACCTACAAACTTTTTTGAGAACTCATCATATTTGATGAATCTCGAAAATCTGAACGGTCCACATGAAGCAGAACCTCATGAAACCCCTTAGTACCAATTTTTACTTTGAACCAAAACTTCAATGGGGCATAAAAATGCAAACAGTTTCTGCCCTTGATTTGAATTTCTCTTTGCTATGACCCACCAAAATCTTAGATCAGGGTGAAAATTCACCCCCTAAGGTCTCATGGGATTCCGCATCTTATGGACCATTCGGATTCAACACCCATGACACGTGTGCAAAGGTACGCACATGCGTAGGTGAGCATGCCTATATATATATATGTGTGTGTGTGTGTGTGTATGTTTATATGTGTATGTATATACATGTATATGTATATATGTGTAATGTATATGTGTGTATATGTATGTATGTATATGTATATGTGTATAGGTATATTTGTATGTGCGTGTATATGTATATGTGTGTATATATGTTTATATGTATATGTGTGTATGTATATATATGTACATCAGTATATGTGTATGTATATGTATATGCCTATATATGTATATGTATATGTGTGTATATATATGTATGTGTATGCATATGTATATATATGTGTATATGTCAGTATATGTGTGTGTGTATGTATATGTTCGTATACATATATGTGCGCGCGCACACACACACACGTATTTATATATGTATGTATGTATGTGTATGTGTATATGTATATACACAAGCATATACATGTATATATTATATGTATATGTATATATGTATACATGGATATGTGTGTCCGTGCATATATATATGTATGTATACATATACACTCATACATGTACACACATATACATATGCATACACATATACAGACACATACATATACATAGATACATATACAAATATATGCAAACATATACATATACATATGCATACACATACACATACATATACATTCATATATATATATATATATGTATGTATGTATGTATGTATGTATATGTGTGTATATATGTTTATATGTATATGTGTGTATGTATATATATATGTATATTAGTATATGTGTATGTATATGTATATGCCTATATATGTATATATGTATGTGTGTATATATATGTATGTATACATGTATACATGTATATGTATATGTATATATATATATGCATTTGTATATATATGTGTATATGTCGGTATATGAGTGTGTGTGTGTGTATATGTATGTATACATATATGCACGCACGCGCGCGCACACACACAGACGCACATATATATATGTGTGTGTGTGTGTGTGTGTGTGTGTGTATGTATATGTATATTCACAAACATATACATGTATATACTATATGTATATGTATATATGTATACATGTATATGTGTGTATGTGCGTATATATGTATGTATACATATACACTCATACATGTACACACATATACATATGCATACACATATACATAGATACATATACAGATATATGTAAACATATACATATACATATGTATATACATACACATACTTATACATATATACATATATATGTGTGTGTGTGTGTGTGTGTGTGCACGCGCATATACATACATATACATATACGAAGCATGCTCAACTACGCACCTACGAATGTGCGCACCTTTGCACACGTGTCATGGGTGTTGAATCCGAATGGTCCATACGATGTAGAATCCCATGAAACCATAGGGGGTGAATTTTCACCCTGATCTAAGATTTTGTTGGGCCATGGCAAAGAGAAATGCAAATCAAGGGAAGAAACCGTTTGCATTTTTCATGGCCCACCGAAGTCTATATTCAAAGTAAAAATTGATACTAGGGGGTTTCATGAGGTTCTACTTCATGTGGACCATTCAGATTTTAGAGACTCATCATGTGTGATGAGTTCTCAAAAAAGTTCATACGTAGTCTGCAGGTGAGTGTTCCGCTACATATACATTCATATATATAACCATGTATGTTATTTCATCTTATAGTAGTCATAGTCATAACCCTTATCAACGGAAGCGGATTGCGCTGAGTAACTCTTTAAGGCTCATCATGATTTATGTATTGTATCCAATCCATCCATTCATTTTACCATATAATTTTAAATCTTAATCCCAAAAATGAAAAATATCCAAATATCAAATGAACCACACAACAGGAAACAATATGAATGTTGGAAAATTCTTGGGGGCCATATAAGTTTTGGATCAAGCTTATATTTGATTTTTCGCTTCATCCATGTTTGTATGATCTTATGAACATGTTGGATGACAAATAAACATCACTGTGGGGCCTAGCAAGGTTTCAATGGTGGTAATCATTATTCGTTTCATGTGGTATGATCCACTTAAGCTCTGGATTTGCTTCAATTTCTGTCTCAACCCCATAAATAAGCTGCAAAAATGGATGGACGACATGGATAAATCATACACATTCATCATGGGCCCAACTGAGTTTACTCAGTACGATAAAAGATTTGATTTCATTGTCAATAGGTACACCAGATTGCCTAATGAGTTACTCTGGACGCTCTTATCGTATGAGTAAACTCAATCAGGCCCACCTTGAACATATGTGGCCTATCCACCACGTACATCCGTTTTTTCATCTAATTTAAGGGGTTAAGCCCAAAATTGAAGCATACACAAAGATGAAGTAAATCATAGCACAGGACAATTAGGATGATGATTTCCTCCTGTGAAACCTTTATAGGCCCCACAGTAATGTTTATTTGTCATCCAACTTGTTTATAAGATATATACAGACATAAATGAACGGAGAACAAAAATATAAGCTTGATTCAAAACTTCTGTGGCCATAAGAAATTTTCATTGGTAGAAGTTCAAGTCAACTGTTTCCTGTGGTGTGGTCCATTTGAAAGTTATATATGCTTTATTTTTGGGCTCAAGCCCTAAAATTATCTGGGAAAATGGATGGACGGAGCAGATAAAATACATGAATTATGGTGACCTTCATAGAGTTTACTAGCATAGTGAGTTACTCACAGATCACTTCCATGGGATGGAAAACAAATATTTCAGTGGATCCATGATGTTTTTAATAGTAGGAATTTAGTTAGATTATTTCTTGTGGTGTGGCCCACTTGAGGTTTGGATCAGCTTCATTTTTTGATTATATCTTAAAATTAGCTTTCAATACGGATGGACGGTGTGGATGTAAGGAAAGTACGTCACTGTGGGCCCCACAGTTACGCATCCGAAACCACCCTGCCAAACCGGCCCGCTCCGCACATACGCAAAAGAAAAAAAAAATGGAGACGAAAGAATACAAAAGAAAAAATACAGAAGAAAAACAATAAGGGTTAGGGCTTCCCTTGCCAGAGCAGAGAGAGGGAAGGAGACGCTGAGAGAGAGAGAGAGAGAGAGAGAGAGAGGAGAGAGAGAGAAGTTGGAGACGCTGAGAGAGGGAGAAGGAGAAGTTGGATCAGAGCAGGTAGGTGCACTTTCAATGCAGCTGCGTTTCCACCACCCTCTCCCAAATTCGAAATGGATAGCCGTTGTCCGTAACAAAGTAACCTGTGACTTGAAAAACACCTAATTCCTCTGTTACATTTCTTGCAATCTTACCTGATAGAAAGTTACAGGTTGAGACTTTGTTACCTGTAACATTTCTCCCCCAAACACAAACTGTGAGAAAGTCACCTGTAACTTTCTTACATTTTACACAAGTTACAGGCATCCAAACGGCCCCTTAGGGTGTGTTTGGTTGTCCCAATTTCATGGAATATCCTGAAATTTCATGATATTTGGTGCAACCAAACGCACCCTTAAATATAATATATTTTCCTTGTCTTTGACATCTGAGTTTTCGAGTCTACTCGCCCGAGTCCCCGAGTCGACTCGACTCGGCAGGGTTTTGAGTCGAGTTGAGTTTTTTACTTCTTGAATTAAATGGTTGGACGGAAGCGCAGCTGTACACGACTCGACTCTGCTCGAAATTGGATTCGGACTGAGTCGATCTGGTTTTTGGAGCTTGAAAAAATTACTAACCCTCAACTCGAATCGACTCGACTCCGATCGAACCTCAACTCGAATCGACTTGGATCGAATCGGCTTAGTGACTAAGTTATTTTGATATTGATGCTGCTCGCCAAGTGTTTGATGAAATGACTAAACGAAGCATTGTTTCAGGTGCATACATTCTCCGCGGGATTGACTGGTGGCGAGGAAGGAATGGATATGAAACAAATCACCATGTTTCAGGTGTGTATATTCTCCTCATATCTTGATTTTGATGTTGCTCGCTGAGTGGTTGATGAAATACCTGTAAAGTGTTGTTATTGTTTTGCATTATGTGAGAAATTGAAGATGCACTATATGTGTTTGAGAAAATGTCAAAGGGGCTCGAACTCGGCTCGAACTTGCCCGAGCTATTGACCAAACCAAGCCAAGCTGGCCAGTCAGGCTCGAGGACCGAGCCGAGTTGAGTTCAAGCTGGGGTTAGCTATTGGCCGAGTCAAGCTGAGGTGTGCCAAGCTTGACTCGGTTCAACTTGTGTACAGCTCTAGCGGATTGCATACTGAGTAACTCGGTACACTAAAGCATACTGGGTAAACTCTGTGGGCCCACTGTGATGTATCTGTCTTATCCATGCCGTTCATCCGTTTTACCAGATCATTTTAGGGCATGAGACCAAAATTTAAGTGTATCCAAAGATCAAGTGAACTACACCACAGGAAACAGTGTGAATTGAACTCTCACCATTGAAAACTTCTGGTTTGGATGTGCTTCAATTTTGGGTTCATGCCTTAAAATGAGATGGAAAAATGGATGGATGGATAGTATGGATAAGACACATACATCCATGGCGGACCCCACAGACTTTACTCAGTATGCAATCCACTTCCGGTTGGTACAAGTGGGGTGGGGCCCTTGTGCAATGATCCAGACCATTTATCTTTTTCTTCTTTTTTTTTTTTTTTTCCCCGGTTGACTCGCTTGAATAGGTATTGATTTGAAGGAACATCTACAGTGGTTGACTGAAAATCTAGTGATTTTCTCACGATTGTCAGGAAGCTCTTAGATCATTTGGTTAACTTCTGATTTAGGACTCTGGGAAATACGAAAATGACATACAGAAATGGTATTGCTTCAACCCTGCATCCAAAGATTATGGGTGCATTTGGTTGCTCAAAATATCATGATGTTTCAGTATTCATCAATCTAATTTGGTTCAAAAGTTCATGATATTTCATGATGTTTGGTGCAACCAAACACACCCCACAGACGCATTAAAAAGGATATAAGTTATAAATGTTTCTGAAAGCCACATAGGATGAGATTATGTGATGGTGCTACAGCTGATTAATGCACAGTTACTGTTATCTAGGGGGGAGAGGTCCCTTAATGGGTCCTGGAAGTCAACTACTAGATTACACACATGCGCATGTGTGCGCACGCGAGGGTTTATATAATCCTCATAGCGGACTCTAGGTTTCAGTTGGTTCAAATGGAGCCTTTGTGCAGTGATTTAGACCATCGAACTGTTGGGCCCCATCATGAATGTACCATGCCCTGAAAATCTCCCAGATTGGACTCTACCCAACCTGGATGAACATTGAGTCGAGTCGATATATATATATATATATATATATATATATATATATATAGGTGGCACAGAACAAACTATGTCGAGCCAAGAGCACTAGATCAGCATCATTATCAACGGATCCATAAGAAGTAATCCAAATTTTCACTGGGTCCAGGTGGAGACCAAAGATCTTGAGCAACTGATCCAGCAGACAAACAAGAATCCCCTTCTTTGCTTGATTTTATATTTTCAGCTTAAGATTATATTTTGGATTCCTTGTACTTACTGCCCTTTTACGCAACTTTCCTCTAGGTATGGCCCAAATCGAGTGGAAAGTTCATTGGATCTCCCTCAGATCTTCAAAAAGCTTTCGTTTTTTTAAAGGCTACTGCAATTTATCTGAGTCACCTCAGCTTGAAATCTTCCTTGCCTTTTTCCCAGTCCTTATCCTTTTAAAATCGATGGAAGGCCTTTAAAAAAATGAAATGCGTGCTCGCTTGTTCATCTTCAGTTTCTCTCATTTTTCCCTTGCAATCACCAGACCCTCCATTTCTTTCCTTTCTTTTGGTTCTGCTGCCAATGTCTCCTGCTCCAATTCAAAGCCCTTTATCTTCAATTACCTAATTGAAAACTTCAGTTTCTCTGAGACTGTCGCTACTGCAACTTTAAACCGTCTCCCGAATGTGAAACACCCCGATAAGCCTGACTCTGTACTCCACTTCCTCCGAGAGTCTGGATTCTCAGAAACCCACATCCGAGATGCCGTCCGAATCAGTCCTCAAATCCTTGTCGCCAACATTGAGAAAACCTTAGAACCAAAGTTCAAAGTATTCCAAGAACTGGGTCTTACGGGATCTGATCTGGGTCTCTTCCTTTCAAAGAATGCAACACTCCTCACGGCTAGCCTAGACCAGAAGCTGATTCCCGGCATCAAAATCCTGAAGAACATTCTATCCAATGACGACCATGTCATACGCGTTCTGCGGAGATGCAAGTGGATCCTCTACAAAGACCCAAGCTCGAGGCTACTGCCCAACATCTCTTTCTTGCAAAGCTGTGGAATTGTCGGGTCTCAGCTCTCAATGCTTTTGAAATACCAGCCAATTCTGTTCGCCATGAAGGAGCCTGCGCTCCAAAACCTCATTATCAGGGTCAAAGAGATGGGCTTCTCTGTCGATTCGCGGATGTTCGTCTATGCTCTCTATACAGTCAGTTGCATGATGCCCGACACCCTGCAGCGGAAATTTGAGCTGTTCCGGAGTTTTGGATTTTCAGAGGAGGAATTTTTGTCGGCATTTAGAAAGGCACCAAGCTTGCTTCGGACCTCAGAGAAGAAGCTGCAGTTGGGAATGGAATTCTTTGTGAACACTGTTGGCCTCGACCGTTCTGCACTAGTTAACAATCCAACATGTTTGATGCATAGTTTGGAGAAAAGGGTGAGTCCTCGGCATCGAGTTATTGAGATTCTGAGATCGAAGATGCTGTTGAAGAACCCCAGTATCATCTATGCAATGCAGATGCCAGAGGCAGACTTCCTAGAGAAATACATTTTGAAGTTTGGAGAGGACGCTGGGGAGTTGCTGGCGGCTTACCAAGGGGGAGGTCTTGACATCTCCAAGACATGAAAATCTCTAGTTTTGATTGCTTTTTGCACTTCAGAACTCGAACTGAATTCTGTTTAGTTTTGCAGTTGCGATCCCTTTGGATTGTGATGCAATATCTGTGCATTTTGTTTCTCATTTTGCAATGTTTCTCTTGTAGATAGCTGCTGCCATTGAGGCATGTAAGGACAGTTTATGAGAATTGCCTAACATACAATGTATGATTTGATGGACCCTGATAATAAATTGATTCACGGCTTAGACTCAGATGTTGGTTTTGCACCATCTAAAAATGTTGGCCACTCATACTCCTCGCATTCGCCACTGATGTACAGCTAGCCAGGCCATCCAAATTGTGGGTCTGGATGGATCATCTCTCTAAAATCATGCTGAAAGTTGGGTCAGTGATTGGGGCAGCTTGATTCCTGTACAATTCAATGTGTGGGTTGGAAGAGCTAGCACCATTTTTCAAACGGTGCAGAACACAAGGGTCTAGCCCTATGCTATGATAAAGACCATCTGGACTTCAGTTAGCTGAGGGCTGGCCCACGTTTTGATGTTCGGACTGATGCCCGGCCGGATACAATGGGCCTCAACAGCCTAATGGGATCATGATAGCAATGGAAAGGGCAAGGATCTGATCCTTTGCAAGTGGGATTCAACCTGTTTTATCTATGAACTTTGGAATTATAGAATTAAAATCATTAGCTTCTAAGCAGAGGCTACTATGCAATACTAATCAGATGCTTCTGCTATTTCTGTGAATAGAAAGATTGAAGTATAAGCATACGGAATGCTACAAGGATCATAACCAAAATAAAACAGGCCCTTCAGCTGTGTAGTTCTGTTTCCTGCCTTCAATTCAAACATCACTAACACAATACATTTGTTTTCTTCAGTTTCTTCAGCCTGCTTGCAGACCAATCAAAAAACCACTACTCTTGCCCGGGTGGTAGACTCTCAGGAGTTTCAACTCCCGGTCAAGGGTTGAGTACCCATAGGTGGCGAAATTCCACCAGCGTGAGTGTGTGCGTGTGTAAATAAATTTTTTAAAAAAATACCACTACTCACACATTTAATCAATGATTTGGCATAACTGCAATCCGATCAAACCCCTCCCAAAATAATAATAATAATAATCATAAATAAAAATAAAAATAAAACCTCACTCTTGCTACAGTTTCTGTTATTATACACATCCGAAGAATGGTCCCTACAAGAATACTAAAAATCTATTGATTACATGTATTGACTCAAAACTTGGAGTAAAGACCAGGTGAGAGAGAGGATGGAACATTTAAAGAATTTGTATGACAATGGGAAAGTGATAAAGGAAATTGAATTCACTCAGACAAACATGAACAACAGCCAATCTCCATGATGGTGGCGGCATTTACAGGGGGGGGTGTGTGGGATGCGGTCCAGCAACACAGTTGTGTGGGCTTGGGATATCGGCTGTCTTTACCAGATTGAAACACGAACTGGCCACCTTTACAGATTTCCCTTCATGGGAGACAATGCAAGTTACGCAAGTCATCGACCATATCTACTGTGCTGCCAAGGTGGCGGAAATCGGACCTGTGTAGAAGGTTTGATTGAATTCTTCTAGAACTAGCTTCCGAATTGCTGCGTGCCATCGGTGATGATAAACAATAGCGCACACGGACTCGATGAGTTCTAGCCTCAGTTGAGAAACGGCCTGTAATTTTCACAGCCAATATAACTTCCTTGTCCCTACTATCTTCACACCAGCAATTCTGTGGATATCCATCGACAAACTCAGCAAAGGTTTGGAAGTCCTCATGGTGCACAGAGACTTCTGCAATTTGGCCAGGTTCGATTACACCAGCTGCTGGAGTTACCTGGTGAGAATAGGACTAGGAAATAAGTAGGCATCCCAAGAAAACTAAACTTAGAAATCAAGTACTTCAAAAAAGAAAAAAGAAGAAAAAAACTGAAAGGAAAAAAGCCATTGCATTGCTGCCTATATATGGCCACGAAGGGAACACTGGACCAGATTATTGATCTAGAGTTAGATGTACTCATCATCATTATCATCTAAGCCTTATCCCAATTAATTGGGGTTGTGTTGGGGTTGTGTGGAGTTTAAATGTCCTGTAAATGAGAAATAACCAGTTCTTTCAGAACTCTGTAAGTTGTAGCATTTGTAGTTTCACAGGGACATGTGGACAGGCCAATCGATTGATCTGGACTGCCCATTAGATACGTGCGAAAATTCATGGGCCTCTGAGCAAAAATAAACTGACCGGTTGATCCAAACCATCTCATCAATAGCCTATCAAGCGAACGGTCAACATTGTTTATGAAAAAAGATGTCCAATCAACCATTGAACCATCCACTTGAATTGCGCCATTATGGATTACTTACTGTTCCCAAGAATCACTTTGATCAGATGGCTTACCGTCCAACCTATGGCTTGGGAAACATCCCGCCATGGATTACTTGTGGATTAATTATGGTCCTAGCCATCCCATGGGCACCATATAGTTATAAAAAGATGCAATCCTTCAGATGGATATGATCATGCGATCTGTGTGATTTTCACATGGTGGCCCACAAAGAGTGGGGCAGACCAAATGGACAGTCCAGATCAAGCAATTGAATTGTCCAAGTGTCCCTGTGCAACCAAAGCACATGATCATTTCTCTTTTCTCGAAATAAATATAAACATAAAAATAAATAAAATCAACATAATTTAGACTATGTAAAATTGACACTAAATCGAAAGGATCCCAGAACTATGAAATGAAACTTCACTGCATTCATCTTAAAAACCAGCCACGGGTGGTTACCTCGAGCCAGCGGGGAAAGCCAAAGGAACCTCTGACATGATATTCCTCAGATGCAGATCCATCTTCCTTGATGGTGGTTTGACCTTCACAAATTATTTCAAACATGGCCTTTTCCCTCACACACTTGTTGGTGATTCGGAGAACTGAGGTGTCCTTGTCTTGAAATATTATGTTGTTGGTGCTAACAATAGCTTCTGGAATGTTGCATAATACTTGGAGTAAAGATATTATTTGCTCATTTGATCTGATTATTTCTCCAAACTCTCGTCTCCTTATTGATTCATCTACACGTGCAATATCAACGCTGAAAATGCACCTAACGGGCTTGTGATCACTGTCTGTCACATCCATGCAAGCATCATACCTGATAAAAACAACCAGACAAGTCCCGTGAATATGAGAAATGCAAATATTCGGCCATATAGAAAACTGGTAGGAAAAAAAAAAAAAAAACTTACTGTGAAATTGAAGAAACTACAGGGCATTTTAATGTGCACTCAGCAGCTGACGCAGAACGACTATCACGAAATAATATTCTGTCACACCAGGCAGGAATGCGCTTCTTCTCACTGGAATCATATCCTAGAAAATAATAAACAAAATGTTAGCTATTGCAAGCGGATATCCCAAATCACTAGATAATGGCCAGATCATATCTCGTGTAAGAGGATCCTGACTGTGGATAAAGCTAAGGATTACTCTACATAACCCATTATTTTCTTTGCAATCCAAACATTGGAAAATGGCAAGTTAAGCGAAAATATTTTCTTTTCTCAAGGATTTAACTTACTAAATAATGCACGCATGAATGATTGGAGATTTTGCAGATCCTACAGCCCGTCTGGTGGGTCTCATATGTTGAGCTATGCTTGGAGATTTTTAAGAGATGGGTGTCTTTTGTGTGGGTCTAGCTTAATTATTTGAAGTCTTTATTTAGTAAAAAAAAAATTAAAGGATCTTTAAAGGAATCTCAAGTCATTATTGGTTTTCTATTTTGAAAGAGTTGATCTTAAAAATCTTTAATGGGATATATTAATATATTGGGGGATCTTTAATACGATATTTTGGGAGATCTTAGTAAGTTAGATATAAGAATCTGAGAATAAAAGGAAGGGGGAGAGGTTTACTTCCATATCTGTAGTATTTTTTGTTCTTAAAAATTTTTAAAATTTTTTTATAAAAAAAAAAAAAAAAAAAAAAAAAACTTAGCATGATTGAGTCTTTGTAATGTAGGGGCATTTTCACACCGGGCTCGAGTGGGGTAGCCCGTGGGATGCAGGGACACACTCGGGATGAGTGACTCATGTGAAGTGGAACCCATGTGAAGTGGGGCCCACGAGGAGGATTCGGCTGAGGTCCTAACCCATGGGATGTGCGGCCTAGGCTATGAGATAAAGGGATTGATTCGCCACTCTTCATCAGTTCGAGCTTTTAGAGCAAGTGGTTAATTGTCCTGAATCAAATTGGTATCAGAGCAGGAGGTCTCGAGTTCGAGACTCCTCACCGGGGGTGATTAATACAGATGACGTTTTCACACCGGGCTCGAGTGGGGTAGCCTATGGAATGCAGGGACACACTCGGGGTGGGTGACTCGTGTGAAGCGGGAACCCATGTGAAGTGGGGCCCATGAGGGTTTGACCAAGGTCCTAACCCATTTGTGTGTGTGCGCGCGGGCATGCTGTATGCCAGTAAAGATTGAAAAAAGAGAGTGCAAGTTTCGGAAGAAAGTATTCATTCTCTTGCAGAGGGAGAATATAAAATCAACGCTCTGAATTGGGATGTGTGCAAAATCTGTTCTTCTCCTCTTCTTATGTTCTTTTCATCCATCCTGCATCACTAAACAGGCCCTATAAGCCATTCAAATGTTACTGTCATATCCATCCCTTTAAAAGAGTTCCCAGGTGAGGTCCTTAAGGGCCTGTTTGATTTCGTGGTGTCGGGTGAAATACTCGTGAAATAGGTCATAATGACCACTTCACCTGTTTGATTGACGGAAAGACGGCGCGCATTGGGAAGAAGGGAAATCCATTTTCAAGAGATGGGGATTCGCTGGGAAATCTCAAAGATTTGGCGCGGGACTCGGAGACAGGGCGCACCATCTCTGTGGTCCGCGAGAGCATTTTTACTAATATCACGCCTCGTCTATATATGGTGGGCCCTCTCAAATGGAAATATGTCTCCCGCAACCCTCCCTCGCAGGTTCATATTTCAGTAAAACTTCCTCCTCCAACTCATCTTCTTCCTCGCAGACCCCCGCATTTGCAACCTCGCCGGACTCATCTTCTTCCTCTTGACAGGTCCAGTTCTGAGCATTTCGCCTGTTGTGCTTCCTCTGAACCCGGCCGGTCGTGACGCCGAGACGCTCGGCACCGACCAGTTACTCAGTTCGAACCTCTCCACCTCAGACTCAGGTACGTGGCAAACGCAAGATATCACCTACTATCCACCTCGGTGAAGAACCTCTTGACAGGTCCAGTTCTGAGCATTTCGCCTGTGTTTCATCCATGCCGTACATCTATTTTTCCAGATCATTGTATGGTATAATACTAACATTGACGTATATCCCAATCTAAACTGGACCACGTTACAGGAAACAGTGTTGAATGAGCATCGACCATTGAAAACCAATAGGGCCCGTTCCTGCTGTACACGGGCCATGTACATTGAATCTGAACCGTAAAAATAGTGGGACCCGTTGTAGATTGTTCACATCTCGAAATCAGATTGATTAGAAAATCCTAACATTCAATTAATGGCATTTGTGTGCTGAATTTCGGGATATATTAGATGTCCATCAATCGATCAGTTCAGATCCTTCTAAGAGTGTGAAATTTAGGCTATGTCTAATCTTCAGTGGGTCCTGTTAATTGGACGGTTCGGATTCTAGGTACATGCCACGTGTAGTGGGGAAGATGTCTCCAAACTGCAGTTGGGTACAATGCACGGCCGTATGGTTCGCCATTCCACCCCGAAAAGGAAATCGGATTGCGTACTTTTGGAATCAGTACCCTCTTATCGTACTGAGTAAACTCAATTGGGCCCATCGCGAATGCATGTTGTTCATCCACGCCGTCAATTCGTTTTTCCAGATCATTTTATGGGTTCAACCCAAAATTATTGCATATACACAGAAGATATCTCCGTAACATGGTGATCGCCAAAAAAACAAACGCGCATATCTGCATTTGCATTCCCGCTGAGCGTTTTCAAACACGGTATGCTGTGATAAATACTGGCTGCAAATCCCATGCATTTCCTTGAGCATGTAATAAATGCTCGGGGAAATTGTAAATGCCCGTGAAATGGAAAAACAAACAGGCCCTAACTCATTTGAATAATGAATTCTACCACAAATTAGTCACCAGTGGACCCTACTCCCACATTACTTAAGTCCATACTGCTTAAACGGATCATACTGGAAAAATATGTGAAGCATACCTGCCAAACCAGGTTGGTGCCTTTCAAACTTATATGTGGGAGGGAACTTTATGTGCCCTTCACGCATCCCTTGAAAGACTTTACCAGCTTCCATTTCTGCTCTGAGTTGATCCCTTTCTCTAAGCCAGTCAAAGGATCTTTGAGACACAAAGTCTCTTGCTTCATCATAAGATATTCCATGAAGGCGGTAATTGAAATCACCAAGAAATACCACCATGTCTGCTTCAGCTAATTCGGGCCTTCCATCATCAGAGTAGAGTGTAACAGTCTGTAATAAAGGAGAAAATAGAATTCACATAATTTTGCATATAACACTGATCAATGATTTAAACTTGAAGATTCAGATCTCAAAAGGTGAGTACAAAATAATATACATACATTTGTGCCACGAAGCGATTGAACAGAAGATGAAGCACCAACTGCATCAAAGTGGATGAATGACATGTGATAAGATTCAACCAACCAAAAGTAATATGGGAATGCAAACAGAAACACTGACAAAAAATAAACATAAAAAATAAAACTTAAAGCACAGTACCATTCACTGCATTAAGTCCATTATATTGTCGGCTGAAGACCATTGTTCGGTAAACATGATTAAAATCAGCATTGCGGCGATTGACTGCTTCTAAATGCGCAGCAAAATGGCAATTTACAAAACATATTATCCGATCATAGACTCTCATCCTCAAACCTACAGCTCCCTGCGTTGACAACCTTTAGCCCCATCAATTATATTAATCGCTAAAAAAATATAAAAATAAATAAAGCTCACGATATGAAGCCTACAAAAAGCTTCTATAAAACTATTAAGGCCTATGAAATATTTAAGAAGAGGTAGAGGTCGCAAACCACAAAAGAGTCAAAGACAAGGTTGCCACTTTACTCGTACACATTACATATTACAATATATTTTTTCACGAGGAGATAAACATGAAAGTATTGTAGCAGAGAAGAAACATGATCAAGGTATTAAAAAACCGTTATGTAGTGGCTGCTATGTAACAGTAATGTTGGGACCTGTCACACAATAGAGGGCCATAACATCTGATCTGAAAAAAAAGGCCCGTAACGAGCTGATACATTTTTTTCCCCTTCAAAAAATTTCGAACATAACAGGGCCATAACAGTCATTACGACCCATATCATAATGGAGCATGAACATGCCATTGAATGTTCTATTGTTCTGCATAAGCAAGATTATTCTGTAGTATCTGCTATATGTTTGCTTTCACATGGACAGCTTACAAGTTGGAGTACCTATTTACATAGGAAGCATGGACTATGTAGGAATACGCATATACCTTGTTACCGATTGCACGCCCAAACCCACATGGTACTGCTGCAGCATCGACCTCTCCAATATGTGGTCTAAGATTCTTCCTAGCCCTGGAAAATTATGAAATCATTACATGACAGATGAGGCACTGACATGGACAGAAACCACAAGAAAAGGATGGAAAAGAAATGGGATGTTAAACATATGTATGGTTGGTTTTGTAGAATTGGGAAACACATTGAAATCTTTATGATGTTTGATTGCATGAAGAGTACTAACCATACAGATATAAGCAACCCTGCCAATTGCCTAGATCCTACACGTTCAAAAGTTGTTCCTTCATCCAACGTCTTCCCAATAGCATCCAGCCACCACTGCCCATTAGCACTCCCCTCGAGTCCTACCTACACTCAGAATAACAGTATAGATGCAACAAATTAATGAAAGAACACGTGAATTGATATCTACAAAGACAAAATGGCTAATCACAATGACATGCCACCGTGTACATACTATATAATAAAGGGTCTTTTTGCCACGACATATTCAGATGAAGTGTCATATTACTTAGTGATACAGGACAATTAACCAGTTGCTCTAAATGCTCGATTTGATAGAGCATGGTGAATCAATCCCTTTATCTCATAGCCTAGGCCCCACAACTCATGGGTTAGGACCTCGGCCAAACCCCCCTCGTGAGCTCCACTTCACATGGGTTCCGCTTCACATAGGTGAGGCTCGCTTCACACGAGCCGCCCACCCCAAGTGTGCCCCTGCATCCCACAGGCCACCCCACTCGAGCCCGGTGTGAAAATGCCCCCGCGTTAATCACCCTCGGTGAGAAGTCTCGAACAAGAGACCTCCCGCTCTGATACCAATTTGATGTAGGACAATTAATGACTTACTCTAAAAGCTTGAACTGATAGAGCATGAAAAATCAATCTCTTTATCTCATAGCCTAGGCCCCACATCCAATGGGTTAGGACCTCGGCCAAACCCTCCTCGTGGGCCCCACTTCACATGGGTTCCACTTCACACGAGTCACCTGCATTACAGGGGTGGGGCCCGCCTCACACAAGCCACCCACCCCGAGTGTGCCCCTGCATCCCACAGGCCACCCCACTCGAGCCCGGTATGAAAATGCTCCTGCATTACTTAGTTTTTATCTGCGCATGTGAATATTAGTGTTCCACTCGTAGTGTCCATGACAATGGTGCTAATCCACATGTTCCTTCTACTTCAAGAAAAAAAAAAAAAATCAAGTAAAAAGGATTATGTGAAAAGATAGTTGAAGTGGTTGGGAGTTGTGCATTTCTAAATTAAAAGAAAGATTTTATGGAAGATAGTGCTTTTGCCATTATGTGGGGCCTTTGAAAGCAAGGATAAAAGGAACTTTGGAGACAAGGTGAATTCCGTGGAAACCATTATCGAATGAGCCTGGGTGAAAATTGGGGTGGGGGTGGTGAATGGGCACAAGAAAAGGAAATATTGGCTCAAGCTGAAAAGGGTTTTTCCCTTCTCTAGGACATCAAGAGCTCAATTATCCCCTCTTGGAGGTGATCTCGGCCATCTTTTAATTATGTTTGATGCTGGAACTATTTTGAACTTGCCAGCTAATCCAAGCAAAGGCCCAAACAGGACAAGTTATGGCGTAGCAACGTTCTTGAGAAAATTTACACTGGCAATGACAATGTTCTCATAATTCTTTACGTTGTGGTTGGGAAACCTTGTTGGACGGTTGCGATTATCTGTCTGTCAAGGTGGCCCACTTGAAGAATGATCCCAACCTTTGGTTTTTAGAATCACAACGTAGGCCACGAATCTGTTATTTTCAAGGAGGGTCACAATCACTCATTCGAGGTTCTGATTACTGGACCACTCAGCTTGTGGGCCATGAGACAAGAACTCTTCAATCAAGGCCTATGTGTGCTGAGGGTCAGGATGATTCAGATATGGCTAGCTGGTGATGGATCATTGGGCCAGATCCAGCTGTGAACGTGGACCTGGCTTCTATTTTCCTTCTGAATGGTCCATCTGTGAACCAGAATTGAAAGGTTATGATTTCACTGTCGAGGCTCGATAACAATTTTGACGGAATTTGGTGGGATACAATATACCAATGGTCTAGATTTCACTGTCGAAGCTCGAGCAGAATTGAAAGGTTAAGATTTCACTGAACCATTAGCCACGCTTCCAATTCCGCAAATGGTGCTAGGATCAGGACCCAGTGGGGTGTTGGGCCCACTGCGCAAGGACCATGCTTTGAATATCCTATTGGTTAGGTGGCCCCACCATGATGTATGTGTTTTATCCATATTGTCTATCCATTTTTTCCGGATCATTTTAGAGGCAGATCTAAATCTCAGGTGGACCACATTAGAGGAAAACAGTAGTGATTTAATGTCCACCATTAAAAACCTCATAGGCCTCGCTGTAATGTTTATTTGACATACAACCTGTTGATTAGGCTACATACCTGGATGAAGGGAAAAAATAAATATAACTTGATACATAACTTATGTGACCCTAAGAAGTTTTGAATGGTGGGTGTTCCATCAACACTGTTTCCCATGAGGTGATCCACTATGACACCGAAGGCAGGGGTCTAATGGGCCATGTTTGGGCCAAGATTAGCGGACTTTCAGGGCCTAAGCCTACCCATCTTGAAAATTGATGAAATCCTTATTTCCCACTTCAGCGTTTCTAATCCATCCGTTAATCCTTTGGCCACACAAGCAAAGAGAAATAGACATATATAGGAACAGAATGAACAGTCTACATTCAAGATGTGAAAATGGTTTGGTCAAGCTGGGTAGGCATAGGGGTGTACACCAGGTTGAACCTGACTCGAGCTGGCCTTAGCTCGCCTTGGCTCGGCCACTAGCTGACCCCGGCTCAAACTCAACTTAACTTTGTCCTCGAGCTTGATTGGCCAACTCAGCTCGATTCGGTCAGCAGCTCAGGTCAGTTTGAGTCGATTTCGAGCCAAAATCAAGCATCTGTTGCATTTTCACAAATACATGTAGTGCACTTTCAATTTCTCACTTTATGTAAAACAACAGTAGCTCTTCACAAGTATTTCATCAAAGACCTTGTAAGCAACGTCAAAATCAAGAAAAAATGGTATTTGTTTCATATACATACCTTCCTTGCCACTAGCCGATACTTTGTTGAGTTATTTCATCAAACACTTGGTGAGTAACATCAATATCAGAGTAACCGAGTCACCAAACTAGTTCGATCTGAGTTAGATTCGAGTTGGAGTTCGATCCGAGTTGAGTCAAGCTCAAGCAAGCTCGAACTCAGTTCAAAAATTTTTCAAGCTAAAAATATCAGCTCGACTGGGCTCGAACTCAGCTTTGAACTGAGTCAAATCAAGCTTTTTCGAGTCGAGTCGAGTGAACTA
>JASAUF010000336.1:9050000-9160000 GCA_030180095.1 Magnolia changhungtana
CCAGACCATTTATCTTTTTCTTCTTTTTTTTTTTTTTCCCCGGTTGACTCGCTTGAATAGGTATTGATTTGAAGGAACATCTACAGTGGTTGACTGAAAATCTAGTGATTTTCTCACGATTGTCAGGAAGCTCTTAGATCATTTGGTTAACTTCTGATTTAGGACTCTGGGAACTATGAAAATGACATACAGAAATGGTATTGCTTCAACCCTGCATCCAAAGATTATGGGTGCATTTGGTTGCTCAAAATATCATGATGTTTCAGTATTCATCAATCTAATTTGGTTCAAAAGTTCATGATATTTCATGATGTTTGGTGCAACCAAACACACCCCACAGACGCATTATAAAGGAAATAAGTTATAAATGTTTCTGAAAGCCACATAAGATGAGATTATGTGATGGTGCTACAGCTGATTAATGCACAGTTACTGTTACCTAGGGGGGAGAGGTCCCTTAATGGGTCCTGGAAGTCAACTACTAGATTACACACGTGCGCATGTGGGTGCACGCGAGGGTTTATATAATCCTCATAGCGGACTCTAGGTTTCAGTTGGTTCAAATGGAGCCTTTGTGCAGTGATTTAGACCATCGAACTGTTGGGCCCCATCATGAATGTACCATGCCCTGAAAATCTCCCAGATTGGACTCTACCCAACCTGGATGAACATTGAGTCGAGTTGATATATATATATATATATATATATATATATATATATATATATATATATATATTTATATATATTTATATATAGGTGGCACAGAACAAACTATGTCGAGCCAAGAGCACTAGATCAGCATCATTATCAACGGATCCATAAGAAGTAATCCAAATTTTCACTGGGTCCAGGTGGAGACCAAAGATCTTGAGCAACTGATCCGGCAGACAAACAAGAATCCCCTTCTTTGCTTGATTTTATATTTTCAGCTTAAGATTGTATTTTGGTTTCCTTGTACTTACTGCCCTTTTACGCAACTTTCCTCCAGGTATGGCCCAAATCGAGTGGAAAGTTCATTGGATCTCCCTCAGATCTTCAAAAAGCTTTCGTTTTTTTAAAGGCTACTGCAATTTATCTGAGTCACCTCAGCTTGAAATCTTCCTTGCCTTTTTCCCAGTCCTTATCCTTTTAAAATCGATGGAAGGCCTTTAAAAAAATGAAAATGCGCGCTCGCTTGTTCATCTTCAGTTTCTCTCATTTTTCCCTTGCAATCACCAGACCCTCCATTTCTTTCCTTTCTTTTGGTTCTGCTGCCAATGTCTCCTGCTCCAATTCAAAGCCCTTTATCTTCAATTACCTGATTGAAAACTTCGGTTTCTCTGAGACTGTCGCTACTGCAACTTTAAACCGTCTCCCGAATGTGAAACACCCCGATAAGCCTGACTCTGTACTCCACTTCCTCCGAGAGTCTGGATTCTCAGAAACCCACATCCGAGATGCCGTCCGAATCAGTCCTCAAATCCTTGTCGCCAACATTGAGAAAACCTTAGAACCAAAGTTCAAAGTATTCCAAGAACTGGGTCTTACGGGATCTGATCTGGGTCTCTTCCTTTCAAAGAATGCAACACTCCTCACGGCTAGCCTGGACCAGAAGCTGATTCCCGGCATCAAAATCCTGAAGAACATTCTATCCAATGACGACCATGTCATACGTGTTCTGCGGAGATGCAAGTGGATCCTCTACAAAGACCCAAGCTCGAGGCTACTGCCCAACATCTCTTTCTTGCAAAGCTGTGGAATTGTCGGGTCTCAGCTCTCAATGCTTTTGAAATACCAGCCATTTCTGTTCGCCATGAAGGAGCCTGCACTCCAAAACCTCATTATCAGGGTCAAAGAGATGGGCTTCTCTGTCGATTCGCGGATGTTCGTCTATGCTCTCTATACAGTCAGTTACATGATGCCCGACACCCTGCAGCGGAAATTTGAGCTGTTCCGGAGTTTTGGATTTTCAGAGGAGGAATTTATGTCGGCATTTAGAAAGGCACCAAGCTTGCTTCGGACCTCAGAGAAGAAGCTGCAGTTGGGAATGGAATTCTTTGTGAACACTGTTGGCCTCGACCGTTCTGCACTAGTTAACAATCCAACATGTTTGATGTTTAGTTTGGAGAAAAGGGTGAGTCCTCGGCATCGAGTTATTGAGATTCTGAGATCGAAGATGCTGTTGAAGAACCCCAGTATCATCTATGCAATGCAGATGCCAGAGGCAGACTTCCTAGAGAAATACATTTTGAAGTTTGGAGAGGACGCTGGGGAGTTGCTGGCAGCTTACCAAGGGGGAGGTCTTGACATCTCCAAGACATGAAAATCTCTAGTTTTGATTGCTTTTTGCACTTCAGAACTCGAACTGAATTCTGTTTAGTTTTGCAGTTGCGATCCCTTTGGATTGTGATGCAATATCTGTGCATTTTGTTTCTCTTGTAGATAGCTGCTGCCATTGAGGCATGCAAGGACAGTTTATGAGAATTGCCTAACATACAATGTATGATTTGATGGACCCTGATAATAAATTGATTCACGGCTTAGACTCAGATGTTGGTTTTGCACCATCTAAAAATGTTGGCCACTCATACTCGCATTCGCCACTGATGTACAGCTAGCCAGGCCATCCAAATTGTGGGTCTGGATGGATCATCTCTCTAAAATCATGCTGAAAGTTGGGTCAGTGATTGGGGCAGCTTGATTCCTGTACAATTCAATGTGTGGGATGGAAGAGCTAGCACCATTTTTCAAACGGTGCAGAACACAAGGGTCTAGCCCTATGCTATGATAAAGACCATCCGGACTTCAGTTAGCTGAGGGCTGGCCTACCTTTTGATGTTCGGACTGATGCCCGGCCTGGATACAATGGGCCTCAACAGCCTAATGGGATCATGATAGCAATGGAAAGGGCAAGGATCTGATCCTTTGCAAGTGGGATTCAACCTGTTTTATCTATGAACTTTGGAATTATAGAATTAAAATCATTAGCTTCTAAGCAGAGGCTACTATGCAATACTAATCAGATGCTCCTGCTATTTCTGTGAATAGAAGATTGAAGTATAAGCATACGGAATGCTACAAGGATCATAACCAAAATAAAACAGGCCCTTCAGCTGTGTAGTTCTGTTTCATGCCTTCAATTCAAACATCACTAACACAATACATTTGTTTTCTTCAGTTTCTTCAGCCTGCTTGCAGACCAATCAAAATACCACTAATCTTGCCCGGGTGGTAGACTCTCAGGAGTTTCAACTCCCGGTCAAGGGTTGAGTACCCATAGGTGGCGAAATTCCACCAGCGTGAGTGTGTGGGGGGGTGTGTGCGTGTGTAAATAAATTTTTTAAAAAATACCACTACTCACACATTTAATCAATGATTTGGCATAACTGCTATCCGATCAAACCCCTCCCAAAATAATAATAATAATCATAAATAAAAATAAAAATAAAACCTCACTTTTGCTACAGTTTCTGTTATTATACACATCCGAAGAATGGTCCCTACAAGAATACTAAAAATCTATTGATTACATGTATTGACTCAAAACTTGGAGAAAAGACCAGGTGAGAGAGAGGATGGAACATTTAAAGAATTTGTATGACAATGGGAAAGTGACAAAGGAAATTGAATTCACTCAGACAAACATGAACAACAGCCAAGCTCCATGATGGTGGCGGCATTTACAAGGGGGGGTGTGTGGGATGCGGTCCAGCAACACAGTTGTGTGGGCTTGGGATATCGGCTGTCTTTACCAGATTGAAACATGAACTGGCCACCTTTACAAATTTCCCTTCATGGGAGACAATGCAAGTTACGCAAGTCATCAACCACATCTACTGTGCTGCCAAGGTGGCGGAAATCGGACCTGTGTAGAAGGTTTGATTGAATTCTTCTAGAACTAGCTTCCGAATTGCTGCGTGCCATCTGTGATGATAAACAATAGCGCACACGGACTCGATGAGTTCTAGCCTCAGTTGAGAAACGGCCTGTAATTTTCACAGCCAATATAACTTCCTTGTCCCTACTATCTTTGCACCAGCAATTCTGTGGATATCCATCGACAAACTCAGCAAAGGTTTGGAAGTCCTCATGGTGCACAGAGACTTCTGCAATTTGGCCAGGTTCGATTACACCAGCTGCTGGAGTTACCTGGTGAGAATAGGACGGAAATAAGTAGGCATCCCAAGAAAACTAAACTAAGAAATCAAGTACTTCCAAAAAGAAAAAAGAAGAAAAAAACTGAAAGGAAAAAAGCCATTGCATTGCTGCCTATATATGGCCACGAAGGGAACACTGGACCAGATTATTGATCTAGAGTTAGATGTACTCATCATCATTATCATCTAAGCCTTATCCCAATTAATTGGGGTTGTGTTGGGGTTGTGTGGAGTTTAAATGTCCTGTAAATGAGAAATAACCAGTTCTTTCAGAACTCTGTAAGTTGTAGCATTTGTAGTTTCACAGGGACATGTGGACAGGCCAATCGATTGATCTGGACTGCCCATTAGATACATGTGAAAATTCATGGGCCTCTGAGCAAAAATAAACTGACCAGTTGATTCAAACCATCTCATCAATAGCCTATCAAGCGAACGGTCAACATTGTTTATGAAAAAAGATGCCCAATCAACCATTGAACCATCCACTTGAATTGCGCCATTATGGATTACTTACTGTTCCCAAGAATCACTTTGATCAGATGGCTTACCGTCCAACCTATGGCTTGGGAAACATCCCGCCATGGATTACTTGTGGATTAATTATGGTCCTAGCCATCCCATGGGCACCATATAGTTATAAAAAGATGCAATCCTTCAGATGGATATGATCATGCGATCTGTGTGATTTTCACATGGTGGCCCACAAAGTGTGGGGCAGACCAAATGGACAGTCCAGATCAAGCAATTGAATTGTCCAAGTGTCCCTGTGCAACCAAAGTACACGATCATTTCTCTTTTCTCGAAATAAATATAAACATAAAAATAAATAAAATCAACATAATTTAGACTATGTAAAATTGACACTAAATCGAAAGGATCCCAGAACTATGAAATGAATCTTCACTGCATTCATCTTAAAAACCAGCCACGGGTGGTTACCTCGAGCCAGCGGGGAAAGCCAAAGGAACTTCTGACATGATATTCCTCAGACGCAGATCCATCTTCCTTGATGGTGGTTTGACCTTCACAAATTATTTCAAACATGGCCTTTTCCTTCACACACTTGTTGGTGATTCGGAGAATTGAGGTGTCCTGGTCTTGAAATATTATGTTGTTGGTGCTAACAATAGCTTCTGGAATGTTGCATAATACTTGGAGTAAAGATATTATTTGCTCATTTGATCTGATTATTTCTCCAAACTCTCGTCTCCTTATTGATTCATCTACACGTGCAATATCAGCGCTGAAAATGCACCTAACGGGCTTGTGATCACTGTCTGTCACATCCATGCAAGCATCATACCTGATAAAAACAACCAGACAAGTCCCGTGAATATGAGAAATGCAAATATTCGGCCATATAGAAAACTGGTAGGAAAAAAAAAAAACTTACTGTGAAATTGAAGAAACTACAGGGAATTTTAATGTGCACTCAGCAGCTGACACAGAACGACTATCACGAAATAATATTCTGTCACACCAGGCAGGAATGCGCTTCTTCTCACTGGAATCATATCCTAGAAAATAATAAACAAAATGTTAGCTATTGCAAGCGGATATCCCAAATCACTAGATAATGGCCAGATCATATCTCGTGTAAGAGGATCCTGACTGTGGATAAAGCTAATGATTACTCTACATAACCCATTATTTTCTTTGCAATCCAAACATTGGAAAATGGCAAGTTAAGCGAAAATATTTTCTTTTCTCAAGGATTTAACTTACTAAATAATGCACGCATGAATGATTGGAGATTTTGCAGATCCTACAGCCCGTCTGGTGGGTCTCATATGTTGAGCTATACTTGGAGATTTTTAAGAGATGGGTGTCTTTTGTGTGGGTCTAGCTTAATTATTTGAAGTCTTTATTTAGTAAAAAAAAAATTAAAGGATCTTTAAAGGAATCTCAAGTCATTATTGGTTTTCTATTTTGAAAGAGTTGATCTTAAAAATCTTTAATGGGATATATTAATATATTGGGGGATCTTTAATACGATATTTTGGGAGATCTTAGTAAGTTAGATATAAGAATCTGAGAATAAAAGGAAGGGGGAGAGGTTTACTTCCATATCTGTAGTATTTTTTGTTCTTAAAAATTTTAAAAATTTTTTTATAAAAAAAAAAAAAAAAAAAAAAAAAAAAAAAACTTAGCATAATTGAGTCTTTGTAATGTAGGGGCATTTTCACACCGGGCTCGAGTGGGGTAGCCCGTGGGATGCAGGGACACACTCGGGATGAGTGACTCATGTGAAGTGGAACCCATGTGAAGTGGGGCCCACGAGGAGGGTTCGGCTGAGGTCCTAACCCATGGGATGTGCGGCCTAGGCTATGAGATAAAGGGATTGATTCGCCACTCTTCATCACTTCGAGCTTTTAGAGCAAGTGGTTAATTGTCCTGAATCAAATTGGTATCAGAGCAGGAGGTCTCGAGTTCGAGACTCCTCACCGGGGGTGATTAATACAGATGGCGTTTTCACACCGGGCTCGAGTGGGGTAGCCTATGGAATGCAGGGACACACTCGGGGTGGGTGACTCGTGTGAAGCGGGAACCCATGTGAAGTGGGGCCCATGAGGGTTTGACCAAGGTCCTAACCCATTTGTGTGTGTGCGCGCGGGCGTGCTGTATGTCAGTGAAGATTGAAAAAAGAGAGTGCAAGTTTCGGAAGAAAGTATTCATTCTCTTGCAGAGGGAGAATATAAAATCAACGCTCTGAATTGAGATGTGTGCAAAATCTGTTCTTCTCCTCTTCTTATGTTCTTTTCATCCATCCTGCATCACTAAACAGGCCCTATAAGCCATTCAGATGTTACTATCATATCCATCCCTTTAAAAGAGTTCCCAGGTGAGGTCCTTAAGGGCCTGTTTGATTTCGTGGTGTCGGGTGAAATACTCGTGAAATAGGTCATAATGACCACTTCACCTGTTTGATTGACGGAAAGACGGCGCGCATTGGGAAGGGAAATCCATTTTCAAGAGATGGGGATTCGCTAGGAAATCTCAAAGATTTGGCGCGGGACTCGGAGACAGGACGCACCATCTCTGTGGTCCGCGAGAGCATTTTTACTAATATCACGCCTCGTCTATATATGGTGGGCCCTCTCAAATGGAAATACGTCTCCCGCAACCCTCCCTCGCAGGTTCATATTTCAGTAAAACTTCTTCCTCCAACTCATCTTCTTCCTCGCAGACCCCCGCATTTGCAACCTCGCCGGACTCATCTTCTTCCTCTTGACAGGTCCAGTTCTGAGCATTTCGCCTGTTGTGCTTCCTCGGAACCCGGCCGGTCGTGACGCCGAGACGCCCAGCACCGACCAGTTACTCAGTTCGAACCTCTCCACCTCAGACTCAGGTACGTGGCAAACGCAAGATATCACCTACTATCCACCTCGGTGAAGAACCTCTCCACCAAAAACTCCACAGTTGCCCATGATCAGTGGAACATCTAAGCCTCAAATGGACCACACCGCATGAAGCAGTGGTGATAAACCTATCACCGTTGAAACCTTTTTACGGCCCACAGTGATGTTTTGCCTCCATCCAACCTATTAATAAAGTGAGATTTACCTAGCTGAGGAGAAAACAAAAATATCAGTTGCGTTCATATTCCTTGTGTGGCCCGCAAGAGATTTTCAACGGTAAGAGTTTAATCCTCATTCTGTAGTACAAGTGAGCTCTGGATCTGCATTTTTAGGGCTTAATACCCTAAAATGATTAAAAAATAAAATGGATGGACGGTGTGGAAGAGGGGCCACTCAAAGCTTCTGCCCCTTCCCGGAAGGAGACGGGACATTGCAGGGGGAATGGGTTGCCTACTCCCCCTGCCACCAGCCAATGGCAGGGCGACGGTGCTCTGTGGGCCCCACTATGATGTATGTGTTTCATCCATGCCGTACATCTATTTTTCCAGATCATTGTATGGTATAATACTAACATTGACGTATATCCCAATCTAAACTGGATCACGTTACAGGAAACAGTATTAAATGAGCATCGACCATTGAAAACCAATAGGGCCCGTTCCTGCTGTACACGGGCCATGTACATTGAATCTGAACCGTAAAAATAGTGGGACCCATTGTAGATTGTTCACATCTCGAAATCAGATTGATTAGAAAATCCTAACAATCAATTAATGGCATTTGTGTGCTGAATTTCGGGATATATTAGATGTCCATCAATCGATCAGTTCAGATCCTTCTAAGAGTGTGAAATTTAGGCTATGTCTAATCTTCAGTGGGTCCTGTTAATTGGACGGTTCGGATTCTAGGTACATGCCACGTGTAGTGGGGAAGATGTCTCCAAACTGCAGTTGGGTACAATGCACGGCCGTATGGTTCGCCATTCCACCCTGAAAAGGAAATCGGATTGCGTACTTTTGGAATCAGTACCCTCTTATCGTACTGAGTAAACTCAATTGGGCCCATCGCGAATGCATGTTGTTCATCCACGCCGTCAATTCGTTTTTCCAGATCATTTTATGGGTTCAACCCAAAATTATTGCATATACACAGAAGATATCTCCGTAACACGGTGATCGCCAAAAAAACAAACGCGCATATCTGCATTTGCATTCCCGCTGAGCGTTTTCAAACACGGTATGCTGTGATAAATACTGGCTGCAAATCCCATGCATTTCCTTGAGCATGTAATAAATGCTCAGGGAAACTGTAAATGCCCGTGAAATGGAAAAACAAACAGGCCCTAACTCATTTGAATAATGAATTCTACCACAAATTAGTCACCAGTGGACCCTACTCCCACATTACTTAAGTCCATACTGCTTAAACGGATCATACTGGAAAAATATGTGAAGCATACCTGCCAAACCAGGTTGGTGCCTTTCAAACTTATATGTGGGAGGGAACTTTATGTGCCCTTCACGCATCCCTTGAAAGACTTTACCAGCTTCCATTTCTGCTCTGAGTTGATCCCTTTCTCTAAGCCAGTCAAAGGATCTTTGAGACACAAAGTCTCTTGCTTCATCATAAGATATTCCATGAAGGCGGTAATTGAAATCACCAAGAAATACCACCATGTCTGCTTCAGCTAATTCGGGCCTTCCATCATCAGAGTAGAGTGTAACAGTCTGTAATAAAGGAGAAAATAGAATTCACATAATTTTGCATATAACACTGATCAATGATTTAAACTTGAAGATTCAGATCTCAAAAGGTGAGTACAAAATAATATACATACATTTGTGCCACGAAGCGATTGAACAGAAGATGAAGCACCAACTGCATCAAAGTGGATGAATGACATGTGATAAGATTCAACCAGCCAAAAGTAATATGGGAATGCAAACAGAAACACTGACAAAAAAATAAACATAAAAAATAAAACTTAAAGCACAGTACCATTCACTGCATTAAGTCCATTATATTGTCGGCTGAAGACCATTGTTCGGTAAACATGATTAAAATCAGCATTGCGGCGATTGACTGCTTCTAAATGCGCAGCAAAATGGCAATTTACAAAACATATTATCCGATCATAGACTCTCATCCTCAAACCTACAGCTCCCTGCGTTGACAACCTTTAGCCCCATCAATTATATTAATCGCTAAAAAAATATAAAAATAAATAAAGCTCACGATATGAAGCCTACAAAAAGCTTCTATAAAACTATTAAGGCCTATGAAATATTTAAGAAGAGGTAGAGGTCGCAAACCACAAAAGAGTCAAAGACAAGGTTGCCACTTTACTCGTACACATTACATATTACAATATATTTTTTCACGAGGAGATAAACATGAAAGTATTGTAGCAGAGAAGAAACATGATCAAGGTATTAAAAAACCGTTATGTAGTGGCTGCTATGTAACAGTAATGTTGGGACCTGTCACACAATAGAGGGCCATAACATCTGATCTGAAAAAAAAGGCCCGTAACGAGCTGATACATTTTTTTCCCCTTCAAAAAATTTCGAACATAACAGGGCCATAACAGTCATTACGACCCATATCATAATGGAGCATGAACATGCCATTGAATGTTCTATTGTTCTGCATAAGCAAGATTATTCTGTAGTATCTGCTATATGTTTGCTTTCACATGGACAGCTTACAAGTTGGAGTACCTATTTACATAGGAAGCATGGACTATGTAGGAATACGCATATACCTTGTTACCGATTGCACGCCCAAACCCACATGGTACTGCTGCAGCATCGACCTCTCCAATATGTGGTCTAAGATTCTTCCTAGCCCTGGAAAATTATGAAATCATTACATGACAGATGAGGCACTGACATGGATAGAAACCACAAGAAAAGGATGGAAAAGAAATGGGATGTTAAACATATGTATGGTTGGTTTTGCAGAATTGGGAAACACATTGAAATCTTTATGATGTTTGATTGCATGAAGAGTACTAACCATACAGATATAAGCAACCCTGCCAATTGCCTAGATCCTACACGTTCAAAAGTTGTTCCTTCATCCAACGTCTTCCCAATAGCATCCAGCCACCACTGCCCATTAGCACTCCCCTCGAGTCCTACCTACACTCAGAATAACAGTATAGATGCAACAAATTAATGAAAGAACATGTGAATTGATATCTACAAAGACAAAATGGCTAATCACAATGACATGCCATCGTGTACATACTATATAATAAAGGGTCTTTTTGCCACGACATATTCAAATGAAGTGTCATATTACTTAGTGATACAGGACAATTAACCAGTTGCTCTAAATGCTCGATTTGATAGAGCATGGTGAATCAATCCCTTTATCTCATAGCCTAGGCCCCACAACTCATGGGTTAGGACCTCGGCCAAACCCCCCTTGTGAGCCCCACTTCACATGGGTTCCGCTTCACACAGGTGAGGCTCGCTTCACACGAGCCGCCCACCCCAAGTGTGCCCCTGCATCCCACAGGCCACCCCACTCGAGCCCGGTGTGAAAATGCCCCCGCGTTAATCACCCCTGGTGAGAAGTCTCGAACAAGAGACCTCCCGCTCTGATACCAATTTGATGTAGGACAATTAATTTATTACTCTAAAAGCTTGAACTGATAGAGCATGAAAAATCAATCTCTTTATCTCATAGCCTAGGCCCCACATCCAATGGGTTAGGACCTCGGCCAAACCCTCCTCGTGGGCCCCACTTCACATGGGTTCCACTTCACACGAGTCACCTGCATTACAGGGGTGGGGCCCGCCTCACACAAGCCACCCACCCCGAGTGTGCCCCTGCATCCCACAGGCCACCCCACTCGAGCCCGGTATGAAAATGCTCCTGCATTACTTAGTTTTTATCTGCGCATGTGAATATTAGTGTTCCACTCGTAGTGTCCATGACAATGGTGCTAATCCACATGTTCCTTCTACTTCAAGAAAAAAAAAAAAAAAATCAAGTAAAAAGGATTATGTGAAAAGATAGTTGAAGTGGTTGGGAGTTGTGCATTTCGAAATTAAAAGAAAGATTTTATGGAAGATAGTGCTTTTGCCATTATGTGGGGCCTTTGAAAGCAAGGATAAAAGGAACTTTGGAGACAAGGTGAATTCCGTGGAAACCATTATCGAATGAGCCTGGGTGAAAATTGGGGTGGGGGTGGTGAATGGGCACAAGAAAAGGAAATATTGGCTCAAGCTGAAAAGGGTTTTTCCCTTCTCTAGGACATCAAGAGCTCAATTATCCCCTTTTGGAGGTGATCTCGGCCATCTTTTAATTATGTTTGATGCTGGAACTATTTTGAACTTGCCAGCTAATCCAAGCAAAGGCCCAAACAGGACAAGTTATGGCGTAGCAACGTTCTTGAGAAAATTTACACTGGCAATGACAATGTTCTCATAATTCTCCACACTAAACAAAAGCACCCAACACTATATTGCAATGGTTTAGATGATTATAAATATAATACATAGTATAACAATACTTATGGTGGAGACTTTAAAAAAAAAAAAAAAAAACTTTTCATAAAATCTTATCCAAGGAATAGATATTCATGACTCCAAACTGTAGGTCCTTTGAAGCCAATGCTTAGATTCACTTGATGGCCCACTTTAACAAACCAAAGCATACGCTTCAAGGGTTTTAGCCTTCAATTACTTGTAGCACCAAACCAAAGGCAAAGCAATAATATATCAAACAATTACGATGAAAATTACTCATGCTAAAACTTACACACCTCCCTTTTATTTGCTCTTGAGAAGATGTTTTGGAAACCATCTAAATGTGATGTATCATGTATATATGGTAAAACCCAAAATAACTAAGACTCCTACAATAACACTTTCCGAACTGTCTTTCTATTCTAGTGGACTCTAAAACCAATTAAACAAAGACTACTAAAAATGTATGAATGGAAGTCCTAGTGGACTCTAAAACCAATTAAACAAAGACTACTAAAAATGTATGAATGGAAGTCCTATTTACTTGGGACTTCGAACACAAACAAGCATAAAGAAACAATACCAGATATTGCTTAACAGTGAATGATGGACTCATACGAACTTTCTGTATTGGCCAATTTGTAAAGGATGTGATTATTGTCAGTCTTTGAAGGTAAAGTATTTAATATATGGCTCGAGCTCCTAGCAAATTGAAGCAGCCAACATAAGTCTGGAAATCAAAGTCTAGCAGTGCATTTGCAACATGGCAAAGACAACAGACTGATATCCGACTACTCCCAGACACATCACAGCTTAAGGCTCTGCATAGGTCTGCAACTTGGGTTCAGGTCAACCCCATTGTTGTCAAATAACATAAGCGATTATATGCAACCCAAGGGGCCTGCGCGCATATGCGATCGCATAATCAAATATGCCACCGCACAGCCCTCATAAGTGATGGCATAATCACATAAGCCATCACATATGCCAAGGCATAATCGCATATGCTATGGCATAATGCCTAATGGTCATAAAACCACATATGCCACTATGGCATAAGTGATCGCATGAGCGATTATGCCTTATGCGATCACATATGACAACACACTCAGCCTGAACACAATTGACTCAACCGAGTTTGGGTTGGGTTGTCAAAGTCCTCGGGTCAAGTTCAGGTTGGAAAATGCCAACCCAAATTGAAATCAGGTTGGGTTCGCGTGAGCAAATTCAGGTCACGTTAGGTCAGGTTGGAAATAATCACATGCATTTGGGTCAAGTTGGGTTGAGTATAGAGGAATACGGTTGGGCACCTCAGGTTGAAACTTGGGTCGGGTTAGGTTGGGTCATGTTATGGTTTGGGTCATCTTGAGGTCAGGTCGGGCTCCAGTTGACCCTCAACCTGACCCAACCTGCCCGAGTTGCACAGCTAGCTCTGACAGGCTTCTAGGCCTTACCATGGGAAACCACACGCATGCACGCAAGCACCTGCCAACACACGTATGCAGGCAGGCAGGCAGGCACACACTGAAGAATCATTGTAAGTATCATTGATAACTCAGGCGCCAGGCATGGATAGGGCTTCTAACAGGCCTGGCATGAGGTTTGTTTACGCCCAGATTTTGAACTGGTCAAGCCGGGCCTGTCGGGCCAACCCTCTTTGAAATTTTGATTTTACTTGTTCCAGGCCTGACTCATTAATAGCACTGGTGCAGTAGGCCAAATGATAAACAGGTAACATGATTTAGTGCCAGCTATATGCTACTATCTCAGCTGATTAAAAAAAAAGGAATGAATGTGGTTTCGAAAATCTGTTAAAACCTTACAGTTTCTTTTGCAGCTGCCATTGCAAGAAATCCAGCACCCATTTCCACCTCTTGCAACCCAGCAACAACAATGCCAGCCTCTGATGCTGCACAACCCAGCCATGATATAAGTGAGTCAGAAGAGGCCCTTTCTTGTCCAACATTCCAAGTGCCTGTCAATATTTTCAGCTTTTCTAATTTTGTATATAGCAGTTCTTTGTTGGACAATTCTGTTCTTAATATGTTGTCCACAGGCCCTGGAGACGTCATGTTCCATCCACGAATGCCACCATGATTAGCCAATGTAAAAACATAGCCACCACCAACGGCCATTTTTATAACAGGACTGCTGTGAGCAACCCATCCTCCAAGAAGATTGCCTTTAAGATCCAATACCTGGACAGTGCCGCTTACATAGCCTACCCACAATCGTGTCCCAAAAGTACAAAAACATTGAACAGAAAAGGAATGGTGATGGAATTCTTGTAACCGATTGCCATTTCCATCCCACTGCACGAGCGCTCCATTGGCACACCCAGTCCAAATCATCCCATCTACTGATATGACCAGTGCTTCGGTTCTCTTATCATCTCCAAAAGCCCCCTTCGCTGCAACTCGACGGACTGCATCAGCTGCTCCCAGCAGAGCAATACGTGAGCGTTGAAAGAAATTTAAAGCGCCCTGAGATTTCTCCTTCTTTGATATGGAAGCAAACTTTATCTTCGTCTCTTCTTCTATAGAAGGATCCTGAGCTGATGAGGCATCGATACGATTCTCAACTTGACCTTCTATGTTAAATACTTTCAAAAGCTCCTTTGTGCGAGCATCCCTGTGTAGTATATCATCAAATTCCTTTGTGCCTGCCAAACGGACTGGGTTTAGCAATACAGGGATATATCCAATCCCATGGATCTCAAGACAATCCACCGACAACACCATCATTACCTAGAAATCCACGCCATCCACCTTAATACCATTCAATCCCTTCCAATCCACCCGGCCAAACGGGCCCTTAGTTGAGATCTAGTAGGCCCCACGGGGACGGTTTTATTCGTCATCTCCTTCTGCTGTATGCCAATTTACTTTTTGGCTTATTTATGTTTTTCCATGGCGAACGAAAAATTATCCATAGTTGGTTATCTGCCCATCGGGTCCTTTTTTTTTTTTTTACACACCCCAACACGCTCATGCTAGTGGAATTTCACCATGAATGGGTGCTCAAGTGTTGAAACTCCTAAGAGTGACCTTTCATGGACGGTTGAAAAATGAAATTATCCAAAGGATCTGAATCAACAAACAAGTGTCAACGAATTAGAAATCTGACTTACGAACAGTGATTTCTGCAATTATTTCGGATTAATTTAAGGCCTGTGTTAATTTCTGAATGAATGTGTATCAAGCCTCTTAGGCGGCCGGAGTATCAATTACTTCCCTCATTTGATTGCAAACCGACGCTAAGTACTTGCGAAGGTACATATGCATGATAACTTAAGTTGTAGTTGTCATCGTGGTCAATTTGAAACCGAAGAAAGGTCGTGATTCAGGGATCGGGCCCTCTTGTGGTTGGTAAAGAGATATTCATGTGCCCGGGGCTCTGGGTCCACAAAGATGTTAAACATATCCTCCGTCCAATGAAACGACGGTTGAAACCTTCCTCATACATGCGTGACACGTGTCAGAGACGCACCATTCATCAGGTTGGTACAAAGCCAACCTGCACGGTCTAATTAAAACACTGGTCTTCTAATGAGGCTGGCCAGATTTTTATGATAAAAAAAATAGGCGATAGAGTCAGCAGTACGGTACACGTGCAGGAGATCTTGGCCATTCATCAGGTAGGGTACATAAAGCTTGCCGTGGGCCACAAACTAATATGGTCGGCTAACAAGGCAGGTGGCTAACAAGGCAGGTGGAACTCTATCTCAAAACGAGCGGTTAGAGAAAAAAACAAAATACGACAGTAAAATTTCAACTTTACGCTTGTGCCTTACTTGACGGCTCTACTGCTGCGATATTTTGTATATGACATATATATACGGCGCACCCTATTTTCTGAATGGCCTGGATTTCTTACACGTGTGCTGTACGCATGGATCTCTGACATGTATGTTGTCCCCCGGCCTCGTCCACCTAACCACGATTTACTGCCTCTGGGAACACAAATGATTGCGGTTCTCTGCCAATAAATGAGACATTCAAATCTTGAGTTGAGCCCACCACAGGAAAGGTGGGGATGATAACACATATAACCTTCCCAAGGCGGTTCTCTATTAGGTTCACATGGAATATGAACGGTGTAGACGAAGCACGCAGCCAAAGATCAGAGCCGTTCAATGGGTAATCATCTCCGGTCTATGTTTCCTCATCCTAGATCTACTTTCTACACATTTGGGACATTATCGGCTTAGATCTTTCCACACGTGTGCTTCGTTTCTACGCGAGGAGGGAAATTATTACCCTTTTATTTCTTAGAGCGACCAAATCAAAGCATGTAAAAAATGTTATAGTGACAAAATTACCCCTAATGTGGAAATACACTATCTATTCCTTTTCGTAATCATCAAATACAAATTAAATAAAAATTCCAGACTCCAGGATTAACGTTTCCGACATAACGTTCGGAAAACGATTATTTAAACTTCATTGGTCCGAGATCCGAAACTGAAACATTGCATTGGTCCGAGATCCGAAACTTCTGAAAGAGTCCGTTACGGAAATTGCTAGCGGCAACGGTAAAAAAACGCAGTTAGTTGTGGGACCCACTTTGTTCAAACTGAGATCCTACGGCACAAACATTCGGTCCGAGCATCGTTATAATAATACTTCCTACTTTTCAAAATCCCCGCCAGTCATTATGGGATCCTCAGGTCTATGTTTGTTAATTCCGACAACAGATCTCGACCGTCAACTGCAAACGCTCGCTCTCAACCTGCCGGAGGAAGACGACTCTGACTCGTTCGCAGAACGTGCGGAAAATTACTACCGAAAACGCCCTCAGCTCGTCTACCTCCTCCAGGACCTCTACAACCGTTACCTCACCTTAGCTGACCGTTACTGCCAAACCCTCAAGCACCAATCTCAAATCTCCACCGTCCATTCCGACACCGATGACGACGTCAACACCACGGACCGTCCGATTACCATCAATTGCAACCTTTACCCAGACTCTGACGCGGAGAGCTGCCTTTCATACCAACCCCCGCCTCAATTACCCGCCAAAAACCCACTGACACCTGACAACCTAATCGCTGAGCTGGTAATGAAGACCGTTGAGGCTGAGATCCTCACGAACGAACTCGAGATCCTTGACCGACAGCAGGTGGAATCCGGGCGGAAGATGGAACTGCAGAAGAGCCTGTTGGAGGTGCTGGAGTCGGAACGGATGGTGTTGTTGAGCGAGAACGCGCGATTGGGGTACCAGGCCGCCGCGATTGCTGAGGAGAATAAGGGGCTTGCGTCTGAGGCGGTGTTCATGAAGCGGAAGGCGACGGAGCTGGCACGGTGTATGCTGAAGATGCGGGACGATCATAGGGTTTGTATGCTGAGTCGTAAAATCGAGGACTTGCAGGGGCAGATATATGGGCTGGAGAAGAGGAATAAGGAGTATTACGAGCAGCTGGTGAGGAGGGAAGAGGAGAAGAAGGAAATTGTGAAGGGTGTTTGGGTTGAAGTTGAGAAGCTGAGGCTTGAGAATGCACGGCTCAAGGAAGAGGCATTGAGGGGTAAAGATGGGTGGGGCAGGGTCGGGAAGTGGTGGGGCCGGGTCAAGAAGGTTGAGTTCGTAGTACCCTTGTGTGGGACCCAGCATGGGAGGTGCTTTTGAACGGTTGGATTTGAAGGGGTCTTTGTGAAGATGTAGGTAAGTAGATGGCCTCTGTCTGCTGCGTTTTATTGTTAATGAATGTATTTTTGTCTTTTTTGGGTTTAGTCAGGGGTATTTTAGTAATTTATGTAAGTGATTTTATGCTGCTTTTCCTTTTTGTGGCAATGGATCGTTTCGGGCTTAGAAGTGTGTGTGATTCATTCAACGTTCTTTACGTTGTGGTTGGGAAACCTTGTTGGACGGTTGCGATTATCTGTCTGTCAAGGTGGCCCACTTGAAGAATGATCCCAACCTTTGGTTTTTAGAATCACAACGTAGGCCACGAATCTGTTATTTTCAAGGAGGGTCACAATCACTCATTCGAGGTTCTGATTACTGGACCACTCAGCTTGTGGGCCATGAGACAAGAACTCTTCAATCAAGGCCTATGTGTGCTGAGGGTCAGGATGATTCAGATATGGCTAGCTGGTGATGGATCATTGGGCCAGATCCAGCTGTGAACGTGGACCTGGCTTCTATTTTCCTTCTGAATGGTCCATCTGTGAACCAGAATTGAAAGGTTATGATTTCACTGTCGAGGCTCGAGAACAATTTTGACGGAATTTGGTGGGATACAATAGACCAATGGTCTAGATTTCACTGTCGAAGCTCGAGCAGAATTGAAAGGTGAAGATTTCACTGAACCATTAGCCACGCTTCCAATTCCGCAAATGGTGCTAGGATCAGGACCCAGTGGTGTGTTGGGCCCACTGCGCAAGGACCATGCTTTGAATATCCTATTGGTTAGGTGGCCCCACCATGATGTATGTGTTTTATCCATATTGTCTATCCATTTTTTCCGGATCATTTTAGAGGCAGATCTAAATCTCAGGTGAACCACATTAGAGGAAAACAGTAGTGATTTAATGTCCACCATTAAAAACCTCATAGGCCTCGCTGTAATGTTTATTTGACATACAACCTGTTGATTAGGCTACATACCTGGATGAAGGGAAAAAATAAATATAACTTGATACATAACTTATGTGACCCTAAGAAGTTTTGAATGGTGGGTGTTCCATCAACACTGTTTCCCATAAGGTGATCCACTATGACACCGAAGGCAGGGGTCTAATGGGCCATGTTTGGGCCAAGATTAGCGGACTTTCAGGGCTTAAGCCTACCCATCTTGAAAATTGATGAAATCCTTATTTCCCACTTCAGCGTTTCTAATCCATCCGTTAATCCTTTGGCCACACAAGCAAAGAGAAATAGACATATATAGGAACAGAATGAACAGTCTACATTCAAGATGTGAAAATGGTTTGGTCAAGCTGGGTAGGCATAGGGGTGTACACCAGGTTGAACCTGACTCGAGCTGGCCTTAGCTCGCCTTGGCTCGGCCACTAGCTGACCCCGGCTCAAACTCAACTTAACTTTGTCCTCGAGCTTGATTGGCCAACTCAGCTCGATTCGGTCAGCAGCTCAGGTCAGTTTGAGTCGAGTTCGAGCCAAAATCAAGCATCTGTTGCATTTTCACAAATACATGTAGTGCACTTTCAATTTCTCACTTTATGTAAAACAACAGTAGCTCTTCACAAGTATTTCATCAAAGACCTTGTAAGCAACGTCAAAATCAAGAAAAAATGGTATTTGTTTCATATACATACCTTCCTTGCCACTAGCCGATACTTTGTTGAGTTATTTCATCAAACACTTGGTGAGTAACATCAATATCAGAGTAACCGAGTCACCAAACTAGTTCGATCTGAGTTAGATTCGAGTTGGAGTTCGATCCGAGTTGAGTCAAGCTCAAGCAAGCTCGAACTCAGTTCAAAAAATTTTCAAGCTAAAAATATCAGCTCGACTGGGCTCGAACCCAGCTTTGAACTGAGTCAAATCAAGCTTTTTCGAGTCGAGTCGAGTGAACTAACCGAGCTAACTCAGTGCATGTACACGCCTAGGACCTAAGCAGAGTGGGCCTAAGATGAGTTGAGCCCTAGTGGGGATTTTATTTTATTTTTTTCCCTTTTAACATGCACACACCCACACACTCACGCCCCAGTGGGATTTCACCACTTATGGATACTCAAACCCTTGACCGGGTGTTGAAACTCCTACCACTAGAGCAAGAGTATCTAGGGAGTGGGATCCTTATTGTTGCTCGGGTGGTAGACTCTCAGGAGTTTCAACACCTGGTCAAGGGTTCGAGTATCCATAGGTGGTGAAATTCCACTAGTGTGATTGTGTGGGGGTGTGTGTGTGCGTGTATAAAATAATAATAATAATTATTATTATTATTATTAGGGAGTGAGAGGACGGTGGCTATAGGAAGATTCTTGCAGCCCTAAGCTCCATGCGCCCCACCAATGTATGTCTTATATCTACACTGTCCATCTGTTTGTCAGCTCATTTTAAAGCACACACCAAACATAATGCAGATCCAAATCTCATGTGGACCACACCACTGGAAAAGTGTGAATTGGCTAGACGCTGGAACCACCCTGACTGTACGACCCACCTGGATGCATGTATTGTTTATTCACGTTGTTGTTTTGCCATCTTATTATAGAGCACTCAAGCAAATAGAAATTTCAGGTGGACCACACCATAGGAAACCGTTGTTATTGACCATTAAAAACCTTTTCCAGGCCTCAAGTTTTGGATGAAGCTAAATTTTTTTTTTTATTATTATTAATATTATTTTCATTCTGTTTAGCCTTATCAACAGGTTGGATGTTCAACAAACATTTTGGTGGACCCTAGGAAGTTTTTAATGGTGGGCGTTGATCACTATTTCCTATGGTGTGGTCCACTTTAGCTTTGAATCTATTTTTTAAGTTGTAAGTAAGTTACAGGTAACTTACACATGAAAGAAAGTTACAGGTAATCTTGTTTGGATGTAAGTTGTAACTAATTTACATGTAACTTAGTTTCTGTGTTTGGATAACATGTAAGTTAGTTACAGGTAAGATATTTTATATTCACACAAACCGGAGTTTAAAGTATGAAAGAGTTAAAAAATCAAATTGTCATATAGAAAAGTTTGGATAAAAGTATGTAATTTTATTGAGCTCGTTTAGATGACTAGTTGGACTGATTTTAGAGCTAAACTAATCATTATATGAGAAACATTATTTTTATTATATAATATAAGTCTGGATGAAAATTTTCATACATGCTGGGTCTTATATACTTAAGTGTTTTATGCTATACCTGGAGGATTTTAGTTTCCTCGTAAGTGAGTATATGTGTGTGTGTGTGTGTGTGTGTGTGTATGTATATGTATATGTGTGTGTGTATAAGTATGTATACGTGTGTATATGTAAATGAATATGTGTATATGTACATGAATATGTGTGTAGGTATATTTGTGTGTGTGTGTGTGTAGGGTTTAGGTACTATGCGCTCGAGCTCACGATATGCTCCTGAGAGGTCGAGCTTTGTGGGCCCCACCGTGATGCATGTCGACCATCAACACCGTCCATTTGATGGGTCCCCTTTAAATTATGGGATATCCCAAAAATCATCTGTATACGGAACTCAGGTGGGCCATACCATCTAAAATCATGTGAAGACATGCAAAAAACATATAAAAGCACTTGGTGGGGCCCACCTGAGTTTTGAATGCTGCTGAAACTTGGTCTGAACCCTCATCCAAGTGGGACACACATAATGGATGGGCTGGATTTGCAAACCACATCTCGGTGGGCTCAAAAAATGATTATTAAGTTTTAATGTGAACGACCCCTCTCAACTTCTGTATGTGGTGTGGAGCACACAAGTCACGGATTGACTTGATTTTTGAGACCGAGGCCCATGATGGAATAGTGCATCTAACTGATGGGGTAGATGTTCGAAACGCATCATGGTGGGGCCCACACAGCTCGACCTCATGGGACGTTCCCATCAGCTCGAGCGCATAGTACCTTTTCCATATACACACACACACACACACACACACACACACACACACATTAATATATATAATCATGTATGTTATTTCATTTTATAGTAGTCATGACCCTTATTAGCGGAAGTGGATTGCATGCTGAGTAACTCTTTCCATGATTTATGTATTGTATCCAATCCATCCATCCATTTTATCATATAATTTTAAATCTTAATCCCAAAAATGAAAAATATCCAAATATCAAATGAACCACACAACAAGATATAATATGAATTGAACTTTTACCGTTGAAAAATTCTTGGGGGCCATAGAAGTTTTGGATCAAGCTTATACTTGATTTTTCCCTTCATCCAAGTTTGTATGATCTTATGAACATGTTGGATGACAAATAAACATCACTGTGGGGCCTAGCAAGGTTTCAATTGTGGAAATCATTATTCCCAGTGTTTTATGTGGTATGACCCACTTGAGCTCAGATTTGCTTTAATTTTGGTCTCAACCCCATAAATAAGCTAGAAAATAGATGGACGGCATGGATAAATCATATACATTCATCGTGGGCCCAATTGAGTTTACTCAGTACAATAAAAGATGTGATTTCATTGTCAATAGGTTGGATGGTACATCGGATTGCATACTGAGTCAGGCACACCTTGAACGTATGTGGTCTATCCACGCTGTCCATCCATTTTTCCATCTAATTTAAGGGGTTAAGCCCAAAATTGAATCCTACACAAAGATGAAGTGGATCATATACTACAGGACAATTGGGATAATGATTTCCACCTGTGAAACCTTTCTAGGCCCCACAGTAATGTTTACTTGTCATCCAACCGGTTTATAAGATTATACAGACATGAATGAACGGAGAACAAAAATATAAGCTTGATTCAAAACTTCTGTGTGGCCCTAAGAAATTTTCATTGGTAGAAGTTTAAGTCAACTGTTTCCTGTGGTGTGGTTTTTTGGGCTCAAGCCCTAAAATTATATGGGAAAATGGATGGACGGAGCAGATAAAATACATGAATTAGGGTGGCCTTCGTAGAGTTTACTAGCATAGTGAGTTACTCAGAGATCACTTCCATTGGATGGAAAACAAATATTTCAGTGGATCCATGATGTTTTTAGTAGTAGGAATTTAGTTAGATTGTTTCTTGTGGTGTGGCCCACTTGAGATTTGGATCAGCTTCATTTTTTTTTTTTCTAAATCTTAAAATGAGCTTTCAATACGGATGGACGGTGTGGATGTAAGGAAAGTACGTCACTGTGGGCCCCACAGTTACGCATCCGAAACGGCCCTGCCAAACCGGCCCGTTCCGCACATACGCAAAAGAAAAAAAAAATGGAGAGGAAAGAATACAAAAGAAAAAATGCAGAAGAAAAACAATAAGGGTTAGGGCTTCCCTTGCCAGAGCAGAGAGAGGGAAGGAGACGCTGAGAGAGAGAGAGAGAGAGAGAGAGAGAGAGAGAGAGAGAGGGGAAGGAGACGCTGAGAGAGGGAGAAGGAGAAGTTGGATCAGAGCAGGTAGGTGCACTTTCAATGCAGCTGCGTTTCCACCACCCTCTCCCAAATTCGAAATGGATAGCCGTTGTCCGTAACAAAGTAACCTGTGACTTGAAAAACACCTAATTCCTCTGTTACATTTCTTGCAATCTTACCTGATAGAAAGTTACAGGTTGAGACTTTGTTACCTGTAACATTTCTCCCCCAAACACAAACTGTGAGAAAGTCACCTGTAACTTTCTTACATTTTACACAAGTTACAGGCATCCAAACGGCCCCTTAGGGTGTGTTTGGTTGTCCCAATTTCATGGAATATCCTGAAATTTCATGATATTTGGTGCAACCAAACGCACCCTTAAATATAATATATTTTCCTTGTCTTTGACATCTGAGTTTTCGAGTCTACTCGCCCGAGTCCCCGAGTCGACTCGACTCGGCAGGGTTTTGAGTCGAGTTGAGTTTTTTACTTCTTGAATTAAATGGTTGGACGGAAGCGCAGCTGTACACGACTCGACTCTGCTCGAAATTGGATTCGGACTGAGTCGATCTGGTTTTTGGAGCTTGAAAAAATTACGAACCTCAACTCGAATCGACTCGACTCCGATCGAACCTCAACTCGAATCGACTTGGATCGAATCGGCTTAGTGACTCAGTTATTTTGATATTGATGCTGCTCGCCAAGTGTTTGATGAAATGACTAAACGAAGCATTGTTTCAGGTGCATACATTCTCCGGGATTGACTGGTGGCGAGGAAGGAATGGATATGAAACAAATCACCATGTTTCAGGTGTGTACATTCTCCTCATATCTTGATTTTGATGTTGCTCGCTGAGTGGTTGATGAAATACCTGTAAAGTGTTGTTATTGTTTTGCATTATGTGAGAAATTGAAGATGCAATATATGTGTTTGAGAAAATGTCAAAAGGGCTCGAACTCGGCTCGAACTTGCCCGAGCTATTGACCAAACCAAGCCAAGCTGGCCAGTCAGGCTCGAGGACCGAGCCGAGTTGAGTTCAAGCTGGGGTTAGCTATTGGCCGAGTCAAGCTGAGGTGTGCCAAGCTTGACTCGGTTCAACTTGTGTACAGCTCTAGCGGATTGCATACTGAGTAACTCGGTACACTAAAGCATACTGGGTAAACTCTGTGGGCCCACTGTGATGTATCTGTCTTATCCATGCCGTTCATCCATTTTACCAGATCATTTTAGGGCATGAGACCAAAATTTAAGTGTATCCAAAGATCAAGTGAACTACACCACAGGAAACAGTGTGAATTGAACTCTCACCATTGAAAACTTCTGGTTTGGATGTGCTTCAATTTTGGGTTCATGCCTTAAAATGAGATGGAAAAATGGATGGATGGATAGTGTGGATAAGACACATACATCCATGGCGGACCCCACAGACTTTACTCAGTATGCAATCCACTTCCGGTTGGTACAAGTGGGGTGGGGCCCTTGTGCAATGATCCAGACCATTTATCTTTTTCTTCTTCTTTTTTTTTTTTTCCCCGGTTGACTCGCTTGAATAGGTATTGATTTGAAGGAACATCTACAGTGGTTGACTGAAAATCTAGTGATTTTCTCACGATTGTCAGGAAGCTCTTAGATCATTTGGTTAACTTCTGATTTAGGACTCTGGGAACTACGAAAATGACATACAGAAATGGTATTGCTTCAACCCTGCATCCAAAGATTATGGGTGCATTTGGTTGCTCAAAATATCATGATGTTTCAGTATTCATCAATCTAATTTGGTTCAAAAGTTCATGATATTTCATGATGTTTGGTGCAACCAAACACACCCCACAGACGCATTATAAAGGAAATAAGTTATAAATGTTTCTGAAAGCCACATAAGATGAGATTATGTGATGGTGCTACAGCTGATTAATGCACAGTTACTGTTATCTAGGGGGGAGAGGTCCCTTAATGGGTCCTGGAAGTCAACTACTAGATTACACACGTGCGCATGTGGGTGCACGCGAGGGTTTATATAATCCTCATAGCGGACTCTAGGTTTCAGTTGGTTCAAATGGAGCCTTTGTGCAGTGATTTAGACCATCGAACTGTTGGGCCCCATCATGAATGTACCATGCCCTGAAAATCTCCCAGATTGGACTCTACCCAACCTGGATGAACATTGAGTCGAGTTATATATATATATATATATATATATATATATATATATATATATATATATATATATATATATATATATATAGGTGGCACAGAACAAACTATGTCGAGCCAAGAGCACTAGATCAGCATCATTATCAACGGATCCATAAGAAGTAATCCAAATTTTCACTGGGTCCAGGTGGAGACCAAAGATCTTGAGCAACTGATCCGGCAGACAAACAAGAATCCCCTTCTTTGCTTGATTTTATATTTTCAGCTTAAGATTGTATTTTGGTTTCCTTGTACTTACTGCCCTTTTACGCAACTTTCCTCCAGGTATGGCCCAAATCGAGTGGAAAGTTCATTGGATCTCCCTCAGATCTTCAAAAAGCTTTCGTTTTTTTAAAGGCTACTGCAATTTATCTGAGTCACCTCGGCTTGAAATCTTCCTTGCCTTTTTCCCAGTCCTTATCCTTTTAAAATCGATGGAAGGCCTTTAAAAAAATGAAAATGCGCGCTCGCTTGTTCATCTTCAGTTTCTCTCATTTTTCCCTTGCAATCACCAGACCCTCCATTTCTTTCCTTTCTTTTGGTTCTGCTGCCAATGTCTCCTGCTCCAATTCAAAGCCCTTTATCTTCAATTACCTGATTGAAAACTTCGGTTTCTCTGAGACTGTCGCTACTGCAACTTTAAACCGTCTCCCGAATGTGAAACACCCCGATAAGCCTGACTCTGTACTCCACTTCCTCCGAGAGTCTGGATTCTCAGAAACCCACATCCGAGATGCCGTCCGAATCAGTCCTCAAATCCTTGTCGCCAACATTGAGAAAACCTTAGAACCAAAGTTCAAAGTATTCCAAGAACTGGGTCTTACGGGATCTGATCTGGGTCTCTTCCTTTCAAAGAATGCAACACTCCTCACGGCTAGCCTGGACCAGAAGCTGATTCCCGGCATCAAAATCCTGAAGAACATTCTATCCAATGACGACCATGTCATACGTGTTCTGCGGAGATGCAAGTGGATCCTCTACAAAGACCCAAGCTCGAGGCTACTGCCCAACATCTCTTTCTTGCAAAGCTGTGGAATTGTCGGGTCTCAGCTCTCAATGCTTTTGAAATACCAGCCATTTCTGTTCGCCATGAAGGAGCCTGCACTCCAAAACCTCATTATCAGGGTCAAAGAGATGGGCTTCTCTGTCGATTCGCGGATGTTCGTCTATGCTCTCTATACAGTCAGTTACATGATGCCCGACACCCTGCAGCGGAAATTTGAGCTGTTCCGGAGTTTTGGATTTTCAGAGGAGGAATTTATGTCGGCATTTAGAAAGGCACCAAGCTTGCTTCGGACCTCAGAGAAGAAGCTGCAGTTGGGAATGGAATTCTTTGTGAACACTGTTGGCCTCGACCGTTCTGCACTAGTTAACAATCCAACATGTTTGATGTTTAGTTTGGAGAAAAGGGTGAGTCCTCGGCATCGAGTTATTGAGATTCTGAGATCGAAGATGCTGTTGAAGAACCCCAGTATCATCTATGCAATGCAGATGCCAGAGGCAGACTTCCTAGAGAAATACATTTTGAAGTTTGGAGAGGACGCTGGGGAGTTGCTGGCAGCTTACCAAGGGGGAGGTCTTGACATCTCCAAGACATGAAAATCTCTAGTTTTGATTGCTTTTTGCACTTCAGAACTCGAACTGAATTCTGTTTAGTTTTGCAGTTGCGATCCCTTTGGATTGTGATGCAATATCTGTGCATTTTGTTTCTCTTGTAGATAGCTGCTGCCATTGAGGCATGCAAGGACAGTTTATGAGAATTGCCTAACATACAATGTATGATTTGATGGACCCTGATAATAAATTGATTCACGGCTCAGACTCAGATGTTGGTTTTGCACCATCTAAAAATGTTGGCCACTCATACTCGCATTCGCCACTGATGTACAGTTAGCCAGGCCATCCAAATTGTGGGTCTGGATGGATCATCTCTCTAAAATCATGCTGAAAGTTGGGTCAGTGATTGGGGCAGCTTGATTCCTGTACAATTCAATGTGTGGGTTGGAAGAGCTAGCACCATTTTTCAAACGGTGCAGAACACAAGGGTCTAGCCCTATGCTATGATAAAGACCATCCGGAATTCAGTTAGCTGAGGGCTGGCCTACCTTTTGATGTTCGGACTGATGCCCGGCCCGGATACAATGGGCCTCAACAGCCTAATGGGATCATGATAGCAATGGAAAGGGCAAGGATCTGATCCTTTGCAAGTGGGATTCAACCTGTTTTATCTATGAACTTTGGAATTATAGAATTAAAATCATTAGCTTCTAAGCAGAGGCTACTATGCAATACTAATCAGATGCTCCTGCTATTTCTGTGAATAGAAGATTGAAGTATAAGCATACGGAATGCTACAAGGATCATAACCAAAATAAAACAGGCCCTTCAGCTGTGTAGTTCTGTTTCATGCCTTCAATTCAAACATCACTAACACAATACATTTGTTTTCTTCAGTTTCTTCAGCCTGCTTGCAGACCAATCAAAATACCACTAATCTTGCCCGGGTGGTAGACTCTCAGGAGTTTCAACTCTCGGTCAAGGGTTGAGTACCCATAGGTGGCGAAATTCCACCAGCGTGAGTGTGTGGGGGGGTGTGTGCGTGTGTAAATAAATTTTTTAAAAAATACCACTACTCACACATTTAATCAATGATTTGGCATAACTGCAATCCGATCAAACCCCTCCCAAAATAATAATAATAATCATAAATAAAAATAAAAATAAAACCTCACTTTTGCTACAGTTTCTGTTATTATACCCATCCGAAGAATGGTCCCTACAAGAATACTAAAAATCTATTGATTACATGTATTGACTCAAAACTTGGAGAAAAGACCAGGTGAGAGAGAGGATGGAACATTTAAAGAATTTGTATGACAATGGGAAAGTGACAAAGGAAATTGAATTCACTCAGACAAACATGAACAATCATGGAGGGTTTTTAGAATCACAACGTAGGCCACGAATCTGTTCTTTTCATGGAGGGTCACAATCACTCATTCGAGGTTCTGATTACTGGACCACTCAGCTTGTGGGCCATGAGACAAGAACTCTTTAATCAAGGCCTATGTGTGCTGAGGGTCAGGATGATTCAGATATGGCTAGCTGGTGATGGATCATTGGGCCAGATCCAGCTGTGAACGTGGACCTGGCTTCTATTTTCCTTCTGAATGGTCCATCTGTGAACCAGAATTGAAAGGTTATGATTTCACTGTCGAGGCTCGATAACAATTTTGACGGAATTTGGTGGGATACAATATACCAATGGTCTAGATTTCACTGTCGAAGCTCGAGCAGAATTGAAAGGTTAAGATTTCACTGAACCATTAGCCACGCTTCCAATTCCGCAAATGGTGCTAGGATCAGGACCCAGTGGTGTGTTGGGCCCACTGCGCAAGGACCATGCTTTGAATATCCTATTGGTTAGGTGGCCCCACCATGATGTATGTGTTTTATCCATATTGTCTATCCATTTTTTCCGGATCATTTTAGAGGCAGATCTAAATCTCAGGTGAACCACATTAGAGGAAAACAGTAGTGATTTAATGTCCACCATTAAAAACCTCATAGGCCTCGCTGTAATGTTTATTTGACATACAACCTGTTGATTAGGCTACATACCTGGATGAAGGGAAAAAATAAATATAACTTGATACATAACTTATGTGACCCTAAGAAGTTTTGAATGGTGGGTGTTCCATCAACACTGTTTCCCATGAGGTGATCCACTATGACACTGAAGGCAGGGGTCTAATGGGCCATGTTTGGGCCAAGATTAGCTGACTTTCAGGGCCTAAGCCTACCCATCTTGAAAATTGATGAAATCCTTATTTCCCACTTCAGCGTTTCTAATCCATCAGTTAATCCTATTGGCCACACAAGCAAAGAGAAATACACATATATAGGAACAGAATGAACCGTCTACATTCAAGATGTGAAAATGGTTTGGTCGAGCTGGGTAGGCATAGGGGTGTACACCAAGTCGAACGTGAGTCCAGCTGGCCTCTGCTTGACTCGACTCAGCCACTAGCCGACCCCAGCTCAAACTCAACTTAACTTGGTCCTCGAGTCTGACCGGCCAACTTCAGTCAGCTGCTCGGGTCAGTTCGAGCTGAGTTCGAGCCAAAATCAAGCCTCCGTTGCATTTTCACAAATACAAGCAATGCACTTTCAATTTCTCACTTTATGTAAAACAACAGTAGCTCTTCACAAGTATTTCATCAAAAACCTTGTAGGCAACATCAAAATCAAGAAAAAATAGTATTTGTTTCGTATACATACCTTCCATGCACTGGCCGATACTTTGTTGAGTTATTTCATCAAACACTTAGTGAGCAACATTAATATCAGAGTAACCGAGTCACCTAACTAGTTCGATCTGAGTTAGATTCAAGTTGGAGTTCGATCCGAGTCGAGTCAAGCTCAAGCAAGATCAAACTCGGTTCAAAAATTTTTCAATCTAAAAAATTCTGCTTGACTGGGCTCAAACTCAGCTTTGAACCGAGTTAAATTGAACTTTTTTGAGTCGAGTGAACTAACCGAGCTAACTCGGTTCGTGTACACGCCTAGGACCTAAGTAGAGTGGGCCTAAGATGAGTTGAGCCCTAGTGGGGATCTTTTTTTTTTTTTTTCCTGTTAACACACGCACACACTCACACCCCAGTGGGATTTCACCACCTATGGACACTTGAACCCTTGACTGAGTGTTGAAACTCCTATAGCTAGAGCAAGAGTATCTGGGGAGTGGGATCCTTACTGTTGCTCGGGTGGTAGACTCTCAGGAGTTTCAACACCCGGTCAAGGGTTCGAGTATCCACAGGTGGTGAAATTCCACTAGCATGATTGTGTGGGGTGTGTGTACGTGTATAAATAATAATAATAATAATAATTAGGGAGTGAGAGGACGGTGGCTGCAGGAAGATTCTTGCAGCCCTAAGCTCCGTGCGTCCCACTAAGCTCCGTGCGTCCCACCAATGTATGTCTTATATCTACACCGCGAGATCCATCTCATGTGGTTTTGTCGCTCATTTTAAAGCACAAACCAAACATAATGTAGATCCAGATCTCATGTGGACCACACCACAGGAAAAGTGCGAATTGGCTGGACGGTGGAACCACCTTGACCGTACGGCCCACCTGGATGCATGTATTGTTTATCCACGTTGTTGTTTTGCCATCCTATTATAGAGCGCTCAAGCAAATAGAAATTTCAGGTGGACCACACTACAGGAAACCCTTGTTATTGACTATTAAAAACCTTTTCCGGGCCTCAAGTTTTGAATCAAGCTAATATTTTTATTTTTTATTTTATTTTTATTTTTTTTATTTTTATTTTTTCATTCTGTTTAGCCTTATCAACAGGTTGGATGTTCAGCAAACATTTCGATGGACCCTAGGAAGTTTTTAATGATGGGCGTTGACCACTGTTTCCTATGGTGTGGTCCACCTAAAATTTATATCTTCTTCATTTTTGGGACCATGCTCTAAAATAAGCTGGAAAAACATATGGACGACCTGGATATACAATGCATACATTGAGGTTGGCCTTGCTGTCCGTATTGCACCCACATAGCGGGTTCCACTCTTAAGACGCACATTGATTCTTATTTGTTCTCCAATTGGTTCTTAGGGTGACTTTGACATGGATGAATAGATAATAGGTTGTTAACGGTGGGCATTCAATCCCCACTGTTTCCTAGGTATGGTCCACTTAAGCTTTGAATCTATTTCGTGTTTGGTCTCATATCCAAAAATGACCTGCAGAAACAGATGAATGGAGTAGATATAATACATACATCATGGTGGCACTCACAGAGCTTAGGTCTGCAGGCTATCGGCGTCCCAAATGACTCTCCTCTAATCAGTAACCCTCCGTTCTCTCCCCTTCACAGCTGTAGGCAGCCCCCCCCCCCCCCCCCTCTCTCTCTCTCTCTCTCTCTCTCTCTCTCTCTCTCTCCGGTACGTGTTTCTATTCTCTCTGATTATTGTCTTCTTTGGAATTTCATAAAAAATCAAGTCTTTTGCGCGTTTGGTTGCACCAACACCAAATTAGACTATTAATCGTGTAATTTCATCAGAGTTGGTGCAACCAAACGCATCCTCATACATACTGATCATTCATGTTGCAAATGGTAGTGACCTAGCTCTCTTTATGATTTTTAGTACTTTAAAGTTGCGTTTGGATGCCTGTAAATTTTTTAAGTTGTAAGTTACAAGTAACTTACTTTTATGTGAAAGAAAATTACAGGTAATCATATTAAGATGTAAGTTGTAACTAACTTACAGATAACTTAGTTTCTGTGTTTGGATAACATATAAGTTAGTTACAGGTAAGATGTTTTATATTCACACAAACCGGAGTTTAGAGTATGAAATTGTTAAAAAATTAAATTGCTACATAGAAAAGTTTGGATAAAAGTGTGTAATTTTATTAAGCCCATTTAGATGATTAGTTGGACTGATTTTAGAGCTAAACTAATCATTATATGAGAAACATTATTTTTATTATATAATATAAGTCTGAATGAAATCTTTCATACATGATGGGTCTTATATACTTAGGTGTGTTTTATGCTATACCTGGAGGATTTTAATTTTCCCGCAAGCGAGTATATGTGTGTGTGTGTATCTATGTATGTTTATGTGTATAGGTATATTTGTATGTGTGTGTGTATATATATGTGTGTGTGTGTGTGTGTGTGTGTGTGTGTGTGTGTGTGTGTGTTTTACATATATGTATATGTGTGTATGTATATATATGTGTATGTATATGTATATACACGTATGTATATATATATATATGTGTGTATATATGTGTGTGTGTGTGTGTGTGTGTTTATATATGTATATGTATATGTGTGTGTATATGTTTATATGTATATACATATATGTATATGTGTGTGTGTATGTGTGTGTGATATATATATATATATATATATGTATTTGTGTATGTATATACACGTATATATGTATATGTGTGTATATATGTATGTATGTATATTTGTGTATCTGTATATATATGTATGTATACATGTATATATGTATATGTATAGGTATGTGTATGCATATGTATATGTGTGTATATATGTGTGTGTATGTATGTGTGTGTATGTGTGTGTATATGTATGTATACATATATACACACATATGTATGTGTATATGTATATGTATATACACAAACATATACATGTATATATTATATGTATATATATATGTATATATGTATACATGTATATGTGTGTATATATGTATGTATACATATACACTCATACATGTACACACATATACATAGATACATACACAGATATATGCAAACATAGACATATACATATACATACATACATACATATATATATGTGTGTGTGTGTGTGTGTGTACACATATACACACAAATACATATATATATATATATATATATATATATATATATATATATATATATATATATATACACACACACACACACACATATACATTCATATATATAACCATGTATGTTAGCATACCTACGTGGCAAACAAATGTAATAATTATGAGGTCAAGCGGCCCGAAGGGGATAATGAAACTCACCCTTAAACCTTCCAAGGGCCACGGTGATGTTTATTTGCCATCCAACCTGTTAGTAAGTTCACGTGGAGCCGGACAAGGTAAAACACAAATATCATATTGATCCAAAACTTCAGCCACTCACAAAAAGTTTTTTTAATTTAAGGTCGGAGTTCAATCCCTACTGTATAGTTCACTTGAGCCTTGGGTTTGCCTCATTAATACTTGGGCTTATATAAAAAAATGATCTGAAAAAAATGGATGGACAGCGTAGATAAAACTCACACATCACGATGGGCCCCACAGAGCCTGCCTGAACGGATTATCGTCCAGGCGAGGTACAATGCAATCCGCTTTCCTTCAAAACCTATCTTAATGCCGAAACTCAACCACCGCAACCACGAAATTCATTTATCCTCCACTCCGGCCATGGTCACCATCTTTGTACGGTGCTCATCGTGTCTTTTCACCAGAATTGTTAGATTTTCACCGAAAATCATCAGATTACCCTCCAAAATCTCTCTTTCTCTGACGACCCTTGTCTCCTCTGCTCAGGTAATCATTTGTTTCTCTCATTCTCCAGCCAAAACTTCCCTCATTCTAATCACAAAGAAACCCTTAACGAGATCAGACTTCACCCCCCATCACGACCCATCACAGAATCAACCACCCGAAGTAACCGAGTCTGACTCTAAAAAATTCAACGGTTTGGATCGACTGTCCATAGCTCTTGACTGTGAGCTCATCATAAGTGCTCTCTAAAAAATTCAACGGTTTGGATCGACCGTCCATAGCTGCGTTTGGATGCCTGTAAGTTTTTAAGTTGTAAGTTATATGTAACTTACTTACACGTGAAAGAAAGTTATAGGTAATCCATTTTTTATGTAAGTTGTAACTAACTTACAGGTAACTTAGTTTATGTGTTTGGATAACATGTAAGTTAGTTACAGATAAGATGTTTTATATTCACACAAACTGGAGTTTAAAGTATGAAATTGTTAAAAAATTAAATTGTCACATAGAAAAGTTTGGATAAAAGTATGTAATTTTATTGAATCCATTTAGATGACTAGTTGGACTGATTCTAAAGCTAAACTAATCATTATATGAGAAACATTATTTTTATTATATAATATAAGTCTGAATAAAATCTTTCATACATGCTAGGTCTTATATACTTAGGTGTTTTATGCTATACCTGGAGGATTTTAGTTTCCCCGCAAGCAGGTATGTGTGTGTGTGTGTGTGTGTGTGTGTGTGTGTGTATAGCGGAACGCTCACCTGCGAACCACATACTACCTACAAACTTTTTTGAGAACTCATCATATTTGATGAATCTCGAAAATCTGAACGGTCCACATGAAGCAGAACCTCATGAAACCCCTTAGTACCAATTTTTACTTTGAACCAAAACTTCAATGGGGCATAAAAATGCAAACAGTTTCTGCCCTTGATTTGAATTTCTCTTTGCTATGACCCACCAAAATCTTAGATCAGGGTGAAAATTCACCCCCTAAGGTCTCATGGGATTCCGCATCTTATGGACCATTCGGATTCAACACCCATGACACGTGTGCAAAGGTACGCACATGCGTAGGTGAGCATGCCTATATATATATATGTGTGTGTGTGTGTGTATATGTTTATATGTGTATGTATATACATGTATATGTATGTATGTGTAATGTATATGTGTGTATATGTATGTATGTATATGTATATGTGTATAGGTATATTTGTATGTGCGTGTATATGTATATGTGTGTATATATGTTTATATGTATATGTGTGTATGTATATATATGTACATCAGTATATGTGTATGTATATGTATATGCCTATATATGTATATGTATATGTGTGTATATATATGTATGTATACATGTATACATGTATATATGTATACATGTATATGTATATGTATGTGTATGCATATGTATATATATGTGTATATGTCAGTATATGTGTGTGTGTATGTATATGTTCGTATACATATATGTGCGCGCGCACACACACACACGTATATATATATATGTATGTATGTATTTGTATGTGTATATGTATATACACAAGCATATACATGTATATATTATATGTATATGTATATATGTATACATGGATATGTGTGTCCGTGCATATATATATGTATGTATACATATACACTCATACATGTACACATATACATATGCATACACATATACAGACACATACATATACATAAATACATATACAAATATATGCAAACATATACATATACATATGCATACACATACACATACATATACATTCATATATATATATATATATATATATATATATATATATGTATATATATATATGTATGTATGTATGTATGTATATGTGTGTATATATGTTTATATGTATATGTGTGTATGTATATATATATATGTATATTAGTATATGTGTATGTATATGTATATGCCTGTATATGTATATATGTATGTGTGTATATATATGTATGTATACATGTATACATGTATATGTATATATATATATATGTATATATATATATGCATTTGTATATATATGTGTATATGTCGGTATATGAGTGTGTGTGTGTGTATATGTATGTATACATATATGCATACAAGCACACACACACACACATATATATATATGTGTGTGTGTGTGTGTGTGTGTGTATATGTATATGTATATTCACAAACATATACATGTATATACTATATGTATATGTATATATGTATACATGTATATGTGTGTATGTGCGTATATATGTATGTATACATATACACTCATACATGTACACACATATACATATGCATACACATATACATAGATACATATACAGATATATGTAAACATATACATATACATATGTATATACATACACATACTTATACATATATACATATATATATATATATATATGTGTGTGTGTGTGTGTGTGCACGCGCATATACATACATATACATATACGAAGCATGCTCAACTACGCACCTACGAATGTGCGCACCTTTGCACACGTGTCATGGGTGTTGAATCCGAATGGTCCATACGATGTAGAATCCCATGAAACCATAGGGGGTGAATTTTCACCCTGATCTAAGATTTTGTTGGGCCATGGCAAAGAGAAATGCAAATCAAGGGAAGAAACCGTTTGCATTTTTCATGGCCCACCGAAGTCTATATTCAAAGTAAAAATTGATACTAGGGGGTTTCATGAGGTTCTACTTCATGTGGACCATTCAGATTTTAGAGACTCATCATGTGTGATGAGTTCTCAAAAAAGTTCATACGTAGTCTGCAGGTGAGTGTTCCGCTACATATACATTCATATATATAACCATGTATGTTATTTCATCTTATAGTAGTCATAGTCATAACCCTTATCAACGGAAGCGGATTGCGTGCTGAGTAACTCTTTAAGGCTTACCATGATTTATGTATTGTATCCAATCCATCCATTCATTTTACCATATAATTTTAAATCTTAATCCCAAAAATGAAAAATATCCAAATATCAAATGAACCACACAACAGGAAACAATATGAATGTTGGAAAATTCTTGGGGGCCATATAAGTTTTGGATCAAGCTTATATTTGATTTTTCGCTTCATCCATGTTTGTATGATCTTATGAACATGTTGGATGACAAATAAACATCACTGTGGGGCCTAGCAAGGTTTCAATGGTGGTAATCATTATTCGTTTCATGTGGTATGATCCACTTAAGCTCTGGATTTGCTTCAATTTCTGTCTCAACCCCATAAATAAGCTGCAAAAATGGATGGACGACATGGATAAATCATACACATTCATCATGGGCCCAACTGAGTTTACTCAGTACGATAAAAGATTTGATTTCATTGTCAATAGGTACACCAGATTGCCTAATGAGTTACTCTGGACGCTCTTATCGTATGAGTAAACTCAATCAGGCCCACCTTGAACATATGTGGCCTATCCACCACGTCCATCCGTTTTTTCATCTAATTTAAGGGGTTAAGCCCAAAATTGAAGCATACACAAAGATGAAGTAAATCATAGCACAGGACAATTAGGATGATGATTTCCTCCTGTGAAACCTTTATAGGCCCCACAGTAATGTTTATTTGTCATCCAACTTGTTTATAAGATATATACAGACATAAATGAACGGAGAACAAAAATATAAGCTTGATTCAAAACTTCTGTGGCCATAAGAAATTTTCATTGGTAGAAGTTCAAGTCAACTGTTTCCTGTGGTGTGGTCCATTTGAAAGTTATATATGCTTCATTTTTGGGCTCCAACCCTAAAATTATTTGGGAAAATGGATGGACGGAGCTGATAAAATAAATGTATTATGGTGACCTTCATAGAGTTTACTAGCATAGTGAGTTACTCACAGATCACTTCCATGGGATGGAAAACAAATATTTCAGTGGATCCATGATGTTTTTAATAGTAGGAATTTAGTTAGATTATTTCTTGTGGTGTGGCCCACTTGAGGTTTGGATCAGCTTCATTTTTTGATTATATCTTAAAATTAGCTTTCAATACGGATGGACGGTGTGGATGTAAGGAAAGTACGTCACTGTGGGCCCCACAGTTACGCATCCGAAACCACCCTGCCAAACCGGCCCGCTCCGCACATACGCAAAAGAAAAAAAAAATGGAGACGAAAGAATACAAAAGAAAAAATACAGAAGAAAAACAATAAGGGTTAGGGCTTCCCTTGCCAGAGCAGAGAGAGGGAAGGAGACGCAGAGAGAAGGAAGGAGACGCTGAGAGAGGGAGAAGGAGAAGTTGGATCAGAGCAGGTAGGTGCACTTTCAATGCAGCTGCGTTTCCACCACCCTCTCCCAAATTCGAAATGGATAGCCGTTGTCCGTAACAAAGTAACCTGTGACTTGAAAAACACCTAATTCCTCTGTTACATTTCTTGCAATCTTACCTGATAGAAAGTTACAGGTTGAGACTTTGTTACCTGTAACATTTCTCCCCCAAACACAAACTGTGAGAAAGTCACCTGTAACTTTCTTACATTTTACACAAGTTACAGGCATCCAAACGGCCCCTTAGGGTGTGTTTGGTTGTCCCAATTTCATGGAATATCCTGAAATTTCATGATATTTGGTGCAACCAAACGCACCCTTAAATATAATATATTTTCCTTGTCTTTGACATCTGAGTTTTCGAGTCTACTCGCCCGAGTCCCCGAGTCGACTCGACTCGGCAGGGTTTTGAGTCGAGTTGAGTTTTTTACTTCTTGAATTAAATGGTTGGACGGAAGCGCAGCTGTACACGACTCGACTCTGCTCGAAATTGGATTCGGACTGAGTCGATCTGGTTTTTGGAGCTTGAAAAAATTACGAACCTCAACTCGAATCGACTCGACTCCGATCGAACCTCAACTCGAATCGACTTGGATCGAATCGGCTTAGTGACTAAGTTATTTTGATATTGATGCTGCTCGCCAAGTGTTTGATGAAATGACTAAACGAAGCATTGTTTCAGGTGCATACATTCTCCGCGGGATTGACTGGTGGCGAGGAAGGAATGGATATGAAACAAATCACCATGTTTCAGGTGTGTATATTCTCCTCATATCTTGATTTTGATGTTGCTCGCTGAGTGGTTGATGAAATACCTGTAAAGTGTTGTTATTGTTTTGCATTATGTGAGAAATTGAAGATGCACTATATGTGTTTGAGAAAATGTCAAAGGGGCTCGAACTCGGCTCGAACTTGCCCGAGCTATTGACCAAACCAAGCCAAGCTGGCCAGTCAGGCTCGAGGACCGAGCCGAGTTGAGTTCAAGCTGGGGTTAGCTATTGGCCGAGTCAAGCTGAGGTGTGCCAAGCTTGACTCGGTTCAACTTGTGTACAGCTCTAGCGGATTGCATACTGAGTAACTCGGTACACTAAAGCATACTGGGTAAACTCTGTGGGCCCACTGTGATGTATCTGTCTTATCCATGCCGTTCATCCGTTTTACCAGATCATTTTAGGGCATGAGACCAAAATTTAAGTGTATCCAAAGATCAAGTGAACTACACCACAGGAAACAGTGTGAATTGAACTCTCACCATTGAAAACTTCTGGTTTGGATGTGCTTCAATTTTGGGTTCATGCCTTAAAATGAGATGGAAAAATGGATGGATGGATAGTATGGATAAGACACATACATCCATGGCGGACCCCACAGACTTTACTCAGTATGCAATCCACTTCCGGTTGGTACAAGTGGGGTGGGGCCCTTGTGCAATGATCCAGACCATTTATCTTTTTCTTTTTTTTCTTTTTTTTTCCCCGGTTGACTCGCTTGAATAGGTATTGATTTGAAGGAACATCTACAGTGGTTGACTGAAAATCTAGTGATTTTCTCACGATTGTCAGGAAGCTCTTAGATCATTTGGTTAACTTCTGATTTAGGACTCTGGGAAATACGAAAATGACATACAGAAATGGTATTGCTTCAACCCTGCATCCAAAGATTATGGGTGCATTTGGTTGCTCAAAATATCATGATGTTTCAGTATTCATCAATCTAATTTGGTTCAAAAGTTCATGATATTTCATGATGTTTGGTGCAACCAAACACACCCCACAGACGCATTAAAAAGGATATAAGTTATAAATGTTTCTGAAAGCCACATAGGATGAGATTATGTGATGGTGCTACAGCTGATTAATGCACAGTTACTGTTATCTAGGGGGGAGAGGTCCCTTAATGGGTCCTGGAAGTCAACTACTAGATTACACACATGCGCATGTGTGCGCACGCGAGGGTTTATATAATCCTCATAGCGGACTCTAGGTTTCAGTTGGTTCAAATGGAGCCTTTGTGCAGTGATTTAGACCATCGAACTGTTGGGCCCCATCATGAATGTACCATGCCCTGAAAATCTCCCAGATTGGACTCTACCCAACCTGGATGAACATTGAGTCGAGTATATATATATATATATATATATATATATATATATATATATATATATATATATATATATATATATATATATATAGGTGGCACAGAACAAACTATGTCGAGCCAAGAGCACTAGATCAGCATCATTATCAACGGATCCATAAGAAGTAATCCAAATTTTCACTGGGTCCAGGTGGAGACCAAAGATCTTGAGCAACTGATCCAGCAGACAAACAAGAATCCCCTTCTTTGCTTGATTTTATATTTTCAGCTTAAGATTATATTTTGGATTCCTTGTACTTACTGCCCTTTTACGCAACTTTCCTCTAGGTATGGCCCAAATCGAGTGGAAAGTTCATTGGATCTCCCTCAGATCTTCAAAAAGCTTTCGTTTTTTTAAAGGCTACTGCAATTTATCTGAGTCACCTCAGCTTGAAATCTTCCTTGCCTTTTTCCCAGTCCTTATCCTTTTAAAATCGATGGAAGGCCTTTAAAAAAATGAAATGCGTGCTCGCTTGTTCATCTTCAGTTTCTCTCATTTTTCCCTTGCAATCACCAGACCCTCCATTTCTTTCCTTTCTTTTGGTTCTGCTGCCAATGTCTCCTGCTCCAATTCAAAGCCCTTTATCTTCAATTACCTAATTGAAAACTTCAGTTTCTCTGAGACTGTCGCTACTGCAACTTTAAACCGTCTCCCGAATGTGAAACACCCCGATAAGCCTGACTCTGTACTCCACTTCCTCCGAGAGTCTGGATTCTCAGAAACCCACATCCGAGATGCCGTCCGAATCAGTCCTCAAATCCTTGTCGCCAACATTGAGAAAACCTTAGAACCAAAGTTCAAAGTATTCCAAGAACTGGGTCTTACGGGATCTGATCTGGGTCTCTTCCTTTCAAAGAATGCAACACTCCTCACGGCTAGCCTAGACCAGAAGCTGATTCCCGGCATCAAAATCCTGAAGAACATTCTATCCAATGACGACCATGTCATACGCGTTCTGCGGAGATGCAAGTGGATCCTCTACAAAGACCCAAGCTCGAGGCTACTGCCCAACATCTCTTTCTTGCAAAGCTGTGGAATTGTCGGGTCTCAGCTCTCAATGCTTTTGAAATACCAGCCAATTCTGTTCGCCATGAAGGAGCCTGCGCTCCAAAACCTCATTATCAGGGTCAAAGAGATGGGCTTCTCTGTCGATTCGCGGATGTTCGTCTATGCTCTCTATACAGTCAGTTGCATGATGCCCGACACCCTGCAGCGGAAATTTGAGCTGTTCCGGAGTTTTGGATTTTCAGAGGAGGAATTTTGTCGGCATTTAGAAAGGCACCAAGCTTGCTTCGGACCTCAGAGAAGAAGCTGCAGTTGGGAATGGAATTCTTTGTGAACACTGTTGGCCTCGACCGTTCTGCACTAGTTAACAATCCAACATGTTTGATGCATAGTTTGGAGAAAAGGGTGAGTCCTCGGCATCGAGTTATTGAGATTCTGAGATCGAAGATGCTGTTGAAGAACCCCAGTATCATCTATGCAATGCAGATGCCAGAGGCAGACTTCCTAGAGAAATACATTTTGAAGTTTGGAGAGGACGCTGGGGAGTTGCTGGCGGCTTACCAAGGGGGAGGTCTTGACATCTCCAAGACATGAAAATCTCTAGTTTTGATTGCTTTTTGCACTTCAGAACTCGAACTGAATTCTGTTTAGTTTTGCAGTTGCGATCCCTTTGGATTGTGATGCAATATCTGTGCATTTTGTTTCTCATTTTGCAATGTTTCTCTTGTAGATAGCTGCTGCCATTGAGGCATGTAAGGACAGTTTATGAGAATTGCCTAACATACAATGTATGATTTGATGGACCCTGATAATAAATTGATTCACGGCTTAGACTCAGATGTTGGTTTTGCACCATCTAAAAATGTTGGCCACTCATACTCCTCGCATTCGCCACTGATGTACAGCTAGCCAGGCCATCCAAATTGTGGGTCTGGATGGATCATCTCTCTAAAATCATGCTGAAAGTTGGGTCAGTGATTGGGGCAGCTTGATTCCTGTACAATTCAATGTGTGGGTTGGAAGAGCTAGCACCATTTTTCAAACGGTGCAGAACACAAGGGTCTAGCCCTATGCTATGATAAAGACCATCTGGACTTCAGTTAGCTGAGGGCTGGCCCACGTTTTGATGTTCGGACTGATGCCCGGCCGGATACAATGGGCCTCAACAGCCTAATGGGATCATGATAGCAATGGAAAGGGCAAGGATCTGATCCTTTGCAAGTGGGATTCAACCTGTTTTATCTATGAACTTTGGAATTATAGAATTAAAATCATTAGCTTCTAAGCAGAGGCTACTATGCAATACTAATCAGATGCTTCTGCTATTTCTGTGAATAGAAAGATTGAAGTATAAGCATACGGAATGCTACAAGGATCATAACCAAAATAAAACAGGCCCTTCAGCTGTGTAGTTCTGTTTCCTGCCTTCAATTCAAACATCACTAACACAATACATTTGTTTTCTTCAGTTTCTTCAGCCTGCTTGCAGACCAATCAAAATACCACTACTCTTGCCCGGGTGGTAGACTCTCAGGAGTTTCAACTCCCGGTCAAGGGTTGAGTACCCATAGGTGGCGAAATTCCACCAGCGTGAGTGTGTGCGTGTGTAAATAAATTTTAAAAAAAAATACCACTACTCACACATTTAATCAATGATTTGGCATAACTGCAATCCGATCAAACCCCTCCCAAAATAATAATAATAATAATCATAAATAAAAATAAAAATAAAACCTCACTCTTGCTACAGTTTCTGTTATTATACACATCCGAAGAATGGTCCCTACAAGAATACTAAAAATCTATTGATTACATGTATTGACTCAAAACTTGGAGTAAAGACCAGGTGAGAGAGAGGATGGAACATTTAAAGAATTTGTATGACAATGGGAAAGTGATAAAGGAAATTGAATTCACTCAGACAAACATGAACAACAGCCAATCTCCATGATGGTGGCGGCATTTACAGGGGGGGGTGTGTGGGATGCGGTCCAGCAACACAGTTGTGTGGGCTTGGGATATCGGCTGTCTTTACCAGATTGAAACACGAACTGGCCACCTTTACAGATTTCCCTTCATGGGAGACAATGCAAGTTACGCAAGTCATCGACCATATCTACTGTGCTGCCAAGGTGGCGGAAATCGGACCTGTGTAGAAGGTTTGATTGAATTCTTCTAGAACTAGCTTCCGAATTGCTGCGTGCCATCGGTGATGATAAACAATAGCGCACACGGACTCGATGAGTTCTAGCCTCAGTTGAGAAACGGCCTGTAATTTTCACAGCCAATATAACTTCCTTGTCCCTACTATCTTCACACCAGCAATTCTGTGGATATCCATCGACAAACTCAGCAAAGGTTTGGAAGTCCTCATGGTGCACAGAGACTTCTGCAATTTGGCCAGGTTCGATTACACCAGCTGCTGGAGTTACCTGGTGAGAATAGGACTAGGAAATAAGTAGGCATCCCAAGAAAACTAAACTTAGAAATCAAGTACTTCAAAAAAGAAAAAAGAAGAAAAAAACTGAAAGGAAAAAAGCCATTGCATTGCTGCCTATATATGGCCACGAAGGGAACACTGGACCAGATTATTGATCTAGAGTTAGATGTACTCATCATCATTATCATCTAAGCCTTATCCCAATTAATTGGGGTTGTGTTGGGGTTGTGTGGAGTTTAAATGTCCTGTAAATGAGAAATAACCAGTTCTTTCAGAACTCTGTAAGTTGTAGCATTTGTAGTTTCACAGGGACATGTGGACAGGCCAATCGATTGATCTGGACTGCCCATTAGATACGTGCGAAAATTCATGGGCCTCTGAGCAAAAATAAACTGACCGGTTGATCCAAACCATCTCATCAATAGCCTATCAAGCGAACGGTCAACATTGTTTATGAAAAAAGATGTCCAATCAACCATTGAACCATCCACTTGAATTGCGCCATTATGGATTACTTACTGTTCCCAAGAATCACTTTGATCAGATGGCTTACCGTCCAACCTATGGCTTGGGAAACATCCCGCCATGGATTACTTGTGGATTAATTATGGTCCTAGCCATCCCATGGGCACCATATAGTTATAAAAAGATGCAATCCTTCAGATGGATATGATCATGCGATCTGTGTGATTTTCACATGGTGGCCCACAAAGTGGGGCAGACCAAATGGACAGTCCAGATCAAGCAATTGAATTGTCCAAGTGTCCCTGTGCAACCAAAGCACATGATCATTTCTCTTTTCTCGAAATAAATATAAACATAAAAATAAATAAAATCAACATAATTTAGACTATGTAAAATTGACACTAAATCGAAAGGATCCCAGAACTATGAAATGAAACTTCACTGCATTCATCTTAAAAACCAGCCACGGGTGGTTACCTCGAGCCAGCGGGGAAAGCCAAAGGAACCTCTGACATGATATTCCTCAGATGCAGATCCATCTTCCTTGATGGTGGTTTGACCTTCACAAATTATTTCAAACATGGCCTTTTCCCTCACACACTTGTTGGTGATTCGGAGAACTGAGGTGTCCTTGTCTTGAAATATTATGTTGTTGGTGCTAACAATAGCTTCTGGAATGTTGCATAATACTTGGAGTAAAGATATTATTTGCTCATTTGATCTGATTATTTCTCCAAACTCTCGTCTCCTTATTGATTCATCTACACGTGCAATATCAACGCTGAAAATGCACCTAACGGGCTTGTGATCACTGTCTGTCACATCCATGCAAGCATCATACCTGATAAAAACAACCAGACAAGTCCCGTGAATATGAGAAATGCAAATATTCGGCCATATAGAAAACTGGTAGGAAAAAAAAAAAAAAAACTTACTGTGAAATTGAAGAAACTACAGGGCATTTTAATGTGCACTCAGCAGCTGACGCAGAACGACTATCACGAAATAATATTCTGTCACACCAGGCAGGAATGCGCTTCTTCTCACTGGAATCATATCCTAGAAAATAATAAACAAAATGTTAGCTATTGCAAGCGGATATCCCAAATCACTAGATAATGGCCAGATCGTATCTCGTGTAAGAGGATCCTGACTGTGGATAAAGCTAATGATTACTCTATATAACCCATTATTTTTTTTGCAATCCAAACATTGGAAAATGGCAAGTTAAGCGAAAATATTTTCTTTTCTCAAGGATTTAACTTACTAAATAATGCACGCATGAATGATTGGAGATTTTGCAGATCCTACAGCCCGTCTGGTGGGTCTCATATGTGGAGCTATACTTGGAGATTTTTAAGAGATGGGTGTCTTTTGTGTGGGTCTAGCTTAATTATTTGAAGTCTTTATTTAGTAAAAAAAATTAAAGGATCTTTAAAGGAATCTCAAGTCATTATTGGTTTTCTATTTTGAAAGAGTTGATCTTAAAAATCTTTAATGGGATATGTTAATATATTGGGGAATCTTTAATACGATATTTTGGGAGATCTTAGTAAGTTAGATATAAGAATCTGAGAATAAAAGGAAGGGGGAGATGTTTACTTCCATATCTGTAGTATTTTTTGTTCTTAAAATTTTATTTTTTTTTTTTTAAAAAAAAAAACATTTTCACACCGGGCTCGAGTGGGGTAGCCTGTGGGATGCGGGGACACACTCGGGATGAGTGACTCATGTGAAGTGGAACCCATGTGAAGTGGGGCCCACGAGGAGGGTTCGGCTGAGGTCCTAACCCATGGGATGTGCGGCCTAGGCTATGAGATAAAGGGATTGATTCGCCACTCTTCATCAGTTTGAGCTTTTAGAGCAAGTGGTTAATTGTCCTGAATCAAATTGATATCAGAGCAAGAGGTCTCGAGTTCGAGACTCCTCACCGGGGGTGATTAATACAGATGGCGTTTTCACATTGGGCTAGAGTAGGGTAGCCTATGGAATGCGGGGACACACTCGGGGTGGGTGACTCGTGTGAAGCGGGAACCCATGTGAAGTGGGGCCCATGAGGGTTTGACCAAGGTCCTAACCCATTTGTGTGTGTGCGCGCGGGCGTGCTGTATGCCAGTGAAGATTGAAAAAAGAGAGTGCAAGTTTCGGAAGAAAGTATTCATTCTCTTGCAGAGGGAGAATATAAAATCAACCCTCTGAATTGGGATGTGTGCAAAATCTGTTCTTCTCCTCTTCTTATGTTCTTTTCATCCATCCTGCATCACTAAATAGGCCCTATAAGCCATTCAGATGTTACTGTCATATCCATCCCTTTAAAAGAGTTCCCAGGTGAGGTCCTTAAGGGCCTGTTTGATTTCGTGGTGTCGGGTGAAATACCCGTGAAATAGGTCATAATGACCACTTCACCTGTTTGACTGACGGAAAGACGGCGCACATTGGGAAGAAGGGAAATCCATTTTCAAGAGATGGGGATTCGCTGGGAAATCTCAAAGATTTGGCGCGGGACTCGGAGACAGGACGCACCATCTCTGTGGTCCGCGAGAGCATGTTTACTAATATCACGCCTCGTCTATATATGGTGGGCCCTCTCAAATAGAAATACGTCTCCCGCAACCCTCCCTTGCAGGTTCGTATTTCAGCAAAACTTCCTCCTCCGACTTATCTTCTTCCTCACAGACCCCCGCATTTGCAACCTCGCCGGACTCATCTTCTTCCTCTTGACAGGTCCAGTTCTGAGCATTTCACCTGTCGTGCTTCCTCGGAACCCGGCCGGTCGTGACGCCGAGACGCCCGGCACCGACCAGTTACTCAGTTCGAACCTCTCCACCTCAGACTTAGGTACGTGGCAAATGCAAGATATCACCTACTATCCACTTCGGTGAAGAACCTCTCCACCACAAACTCCACGGTTGCCCATGATTAGTGGAACATCTAGGCCTCAAGTGGACCACACCGCATGAAGCAGCGGTGATAAACCTATCACCGTTGAAACCTTTTTACGGCCCACAGTGATGTTTTGCCTCCATCCAACCTATTAATAAAGTGAGATTTACCTGGCTGAGGAGAAAACAAAAACATCAACTGCGTTCATATTCCCTGTGTGGCCTGCAAGAGATTTTCAACGGTAAGAGTTTAATCCCCATTGTGTAGTACACGTGAGCTCTAGATCTGCATTTTTTGGGCTTAATACCCCAAAATGATTAAAAAAATAAAATGGATGGACGGTGTGGAAGAGGGGCCACTCAAAGCTTCTGTCCCTTCCCGGAAGGAGACGGGACATTGTAGGGGGAATGGGTTGCCTACTCCCCCTGCCACCAGCTAATGGCAGGGCGACGGTGCTCTGTGGGCCCCACTATGATGTATGTGTTTCATCCATGCCGTACATCTATTTTTTCAGATCATTGTATGGTATAATACTAACATTGACATATATCCCAATCTAAACTAGACCACGTTACAGGAAACAGTGTTGAATGAGCATCGACCATTGAAAACCAATAGGGCCCGTTCCTGCTGTACACGGGCCATGTACATTGAATTTGAACCGTAAAAATAGTGGGACCCGTTGTAGATTGTTCACATCTCGAAATCAGATTGATTAGAAAATCCTAACAATCAATTAATGGCATTTGTGTGCTGAATTTCAGGATATATTAGATGTCCACTAATCGATCAGTTCGGATCCTTTTAAGAGTGTGAAATTTAGGCTATGTCTAATCTTCAATGGGTCCTGTTAATTAGACGGTTCGGATTCTAGGTACATGCCACGTGTAGTGGGGAAGATGTCTCCAAACTGCAGTTGGGTACAATGCACGGCCGTATGGTTCGCCATTCCACCCCGAAAAGGAAATCGGATTGCGTACTTTTGGAATCAGTACCCTCTTATCGTACTGAGTAAACTCAGTTGGGCCCATCGCGAATGGATGTTGTTCATCCACGCCATCCATTCGTTTTTCCAGATCATTTTAATTGCATATACACAGAAGATATCTCCGTACCATGGTGATTGCCAAAAAAACAACGCGCGTATCTGCATTTGCATTCCCGCTGAGCATTTTCAAACATGGTATGCTGTGATAAATACCGGCTGCAAATCCCATGCATTTCCCTGAGCATGTAATCAATGCTCAGGGAAACTGCGTGAAATGGAAAAACAAACAGGCCCTAACTCATTTGAATAATGAATTCTACCACAAATTAGTCACCAGTGGACCCTACTCCCACATTACTTAAGTCCATACTGCTTAAACGGATCATACTGGAAAATTATGTGAAGCATACCTGCCAAACCAGGTTGGTGCCTTTCAAACTTATATGTAGGAGGGAACTTTATGTGCCCTTCACGCATCCCTTGAAAGACTTTACCAGCTTCCATTTCTGCTCTGAGTTGATCCCTTTCTCTAAGCCAGTCAAAGGATCTTTGAGACACAAAGTCTCTTGCTTCATCATAAGATATTCCATGAAGGCGGTAATTGAAATCACCAAGAAATACCACCATGTCTGCTTCAGCTAATTCGGGCCTTCCATCATCAGAGTAGAGTGTAACAATCTGTAATAAAGGAGAAAATAGAATTCACATCATTTTGCATATAACACTGATCAATGATTTAAACTTGAAGATTCAGATCTCAAAAGGTGAGTACAAAATAATATACATACATTTGTGCCACGAAGTGATTGAACAGAAGATGAAGCACCAACTGCATCAAAGTGGATGAATGACATGTGATAAGATTCAACCAGCCAAAAGTAATATGGGAATGCAAACAGAAACACTGACAAAAAATAAACATAAAAAATAAAACTTAAAGCACAGTACCATTCACTGCATTAAGTCCATTATATTGCCTGCTGAAGACCATTGTTCGGTAAACATGATTAAAATCAGCATTGCGGCGATTGACTGCTTCTAAATGCGCAGCAAAATGGCAATTTACAAAACATATTATCCGATCATAGACTCTCATCCTCAAACCTACAGCTCCCTGCGTTGACAACCTTTAGCCCCATCAATTATATTAATCGCTAAAAAAATATAAAAATAAATAAAGCTCACGATATGAAGCCTACAAAAAGCTTCTATAAAACTATTAAGGCCTATGAAATATTTAAGAAGAGGTAGAGGTCGCAAACAACAAAAGAGTCAAAGACAAGGTTGCCACTTTACTCGTACAAAATACATATTACAATATATTTTTTCACGAGGAGATAAACATGAAAGTATTGTAGCAGAGAAGAAGCATGATCAAGGTATTAAAAAACGGTTACGTAGTGGCTGCTATGTAACAGCAATGTTGGGACCTGTCACACAATAGAGGGCCATAACATCTGATCTGAAAAAAAAGGCCCGTAACGAGCCGATACATTTTTTTCCCCTTCAAAAAATTTCGAACATAACAGGGCCATAACAGTCATTACGACCCATATCATAATGGAGCATGAACATGCCATTGAATGTTCTATTGTTCTGCATAAGCAAGATTATTCTGTAGTATCTGCTATATGTTTGCTTTCACATGGACATCTTACAAGTTGGAGTACCTATTTACATAGGAAGCATGGACTATGTAGGAATACGCATATACCTTGTTACCGATTGCACGCCCAAACCCACATGGTACTGCTGCAGCATCGACCTCTCCAATATGTGGTCTAAGATTCTTCCTAGCCCTGGAAAATTATGAAATCATTACATGACAGATGAGGCACTGACATGGACAGAAACCACAAGAAAAGGATGGAAAAGAAATGGGATGTTAAACATATGTATGGTTGGTTTTGCAGAATTGGGAAACACATTGAAATCTTTATGATGTTTGATTGCATGAAGAGTACTAACCATACAGATATAAGCAACCCTGCCAATTGCCTAGATCCTACACGTTCAAAAGTTGTTCCTTCATCCAACGTCTTCCCAATAGCATCCAGCCACCACTGCCCATTAGCACTCCCCTCGAGTCCTACCTACACTCGGAATAACAGTATAGATGCAACAAATTAATGAAAGAACACGTGAATTGATATCTACAAAGACAAAATGGCTAATCACAATGACATGCCACCATGTACGTACTATATAATAAAGGGTCTTCAGATGAAGTGTCATATTACTTAGTGATACAGGACAATTAACCAGTTGCTCTAAAAGCTCGATTTGATAGAGCATGGCGAATCAATCCCTTTATCTCATAACCTAGGCCCCACAACTCATGGGTTAGGACCTCGGCCAAACCCCCCTCGTGGGCCCCACTTCACATGGGTTCCGCTTCACACAGGTGAGGCTCGCTTCACATGGGTTCCGCTTCACACAGGTGAGGCTCGCTTCACATGGGCCGCCCACCCCAAGTGTGCCCCTGCATCCCACAGGCCACCCCACTCTAGCCCAGTGTGAAAATGCCCCCGCATTAATCACCCCCGGTGAGAAGTCTCGAACAAGAGACCTCCCGCTCTGATACCAATTTGATGTAGGACAATTAACCACTTGCTCTAAAAGCTTGAACTGATAGAGCATGAAAAATCAATCTCTTTATCTCATAGCTTAGGCCCCACATCCAATGGGTTAGGACCTCGGCCGAACCCTCCTCGTGGGCCCCACTTCACATGGGTTCCACTTCACACGAGTCACCTGCATTACAAGGGTGGGGCCCGCCTCACACAAGCCACCCACCCCGAGTGTGCCCCTGCATCCCACAGGCCACCCCACTCGAGCCCGGTGTGAAAATGCTCCTTCATTACTTAGTTTTTGTCTGCGCATGTGAATATTAGTGTTCCACTCGTAGTGTCCATGACAATGGTGCTAATCCACATGTTCTTTCTCCTTCAAGAAAAAAAAAATCAAGTAAAAAGGATTATGTGAAAAGATAGTTGAAGTGGTTGGGAGTTGTGCATTTCTAAATTAAAAGAAAAATTTTATGGAAGAGAGTGCTTTTGCCATTATGTGGGGCCTTTGAAAGCAAGGATAAAAGGAACTTTGGAGACAAGGTGAATTCCGTGGAAACCATTATCGAATGAGCCTGGGTGAAAATTGGGGTGGGCGTGGTGAATGGGCACAAGAAAAGGAAATATTGGCTCAAGCTGAAAAGGGTTTTACCCTTCTCTAGGACATCAAGAGCTCAATTATCCCCTTTTGGAGGTGATCTTGGCCATCTTTTAATTATGTTTGATGCTGGAACTATTTTGAACTTGCCAGCTAATCCAAGCAAAGGCCCAAACAGGACAAGTTATGGCGTAGCAACGTTCTTGAGAAAATTTACACTGGCAATGACGATGTTCTCATAATTCTCCACACTAAACAAAAGCACCCAACACTATATTGCAATGGTTTAGATGATTATAAATATAATACATAGTATAACAATACTTATGGTGGAGACTTTAGAAAAAAAAAAAAAACTTTTCATAAAATCTTATCCAAGGAATAGATATTCATGACTCCAAACTGTAGGTCCTTTGAAGCCGATGCTTAGATTCACTTGATGGCCCACTTTAACAAACCAAAGCATACGCTTCAAGGGTTTTAACCTTCAATTACTTGTAGCACCAAACCAAAGGCAAAGCAATAATATATCAAACAATTACGATGAAAATTACTCATGCTAAAACTTACACACCTCCCTTTTATTTGCTCTTGAGAAGATGTTTTGGAAACCATCTAAATGTGATGTATCATGTATATATGGTAAAACCCAAAATAACTAAGACTCCTACAATAACACTCTCCGAACTGTCTTTCTATTCTAGTGGACTCTAAAACCAATTAAACAAAGACTACTAAAAATGTATGAATGGAAGTCCTATTTACTTGGGACTTCGAACACAAACAAGCATAAAGAAACAATACCAGATATTGCTTAACAGTGAATGATGGACTCATACGAACTTTCTGTATTGGCCAATTTGTAAAGGATGTGATTATTGTCAGTCTTTGAAGGTAAAGTATTTAATATATGGCTCGAGCTCCTAGCAAATTGAAGCAGCCAACGTAAGTCTGGAAATCAAAGTCTAACAGTGCATTTGCAACATGGCAAAGACAACAGACTGATATCCGACTACTCCCAGACACGTCACAGCTTAAGGCTCTGCATAGGTCTGCAACTTGGGTTCAGGTCAACCCCATTGTTGTCAAATAACATACGCAATTATATGCAACCCAAGGGGCCTGCGCGCATCTGCGATCGCATAATCAAATATGCCACCGCACAGCCCTCATAAGTGATGGCATAATCACATATTCAATCGCATAAGCCATCACATATGCCAAGGCATAATCGCATATGCTATGGCATAATGCCTAATGGTCATAAAACCACATATGCCACTATGGCATAAGTGATCGCATGAGCGATTATGCCTTATGCGATCACAGATGACAACACACTCAACCTGAACACAATTGACTCAACCAAGTTTGGGTTGGGTTGTCAAAGTCCTCGGGTCAAGTTCAGGTTGGAAAATGCCAACCCAAATTGAAATCAGGTTGGGTTCGCGTGAGCAAATTCAGGTCACGTTAGGTCAGGTTGGAAATAATCACATGCATTTGGGTCAAGTTGGGTTGAGTATAGAGGAATACGGTTGGGCACCTCAGGTTGAAACTTGGGTCGGGTTAGGTTGGGTCATGTTATGGTTTGGGTCATCTTGAGGTCAGGTCGGGCTCCAGTTGACCCTCAACCTGACCCAACCTGCCCGAGTTGCACAGCTAGCTCTGACAGGCTTCTAGGCCTTACCATGGGAAACCACACGCATGCACGCAAGCACCTGCCAACACACGTATGCAGGCAGGCAGGCAGGCAGGCACACACTGAAGAATCATTGTAAGAAGTATCATTGATAACTCAGGCGCCAGGCATGGATAGGGCTTCTAACAGGCCTGGCATGAGGTTTGTTTGCGCCCAGATTTTGAACTGGTCAAGCCAGGCCTGTCGGGCCAACCCTCTGTGAAATTTTGATTTTACTTGTTCCAGGCCTGACTCATTAATAGCACTGGTGCAGTAGGCCAAATGATAAACAGGTAACATGATTTAGTGCCAGCTATATGCTACTATCTCAGCTGATTAAAAAAAAGGAATGAATGTGGTTTCGAAAATCTGTTAAAACCTTACAGTTTCTTTTGCAGCTGCCATTGCAAGAAATCCAGCACCCATTTCCACCTCTTGCAACCCAGCAACAACAATGCCAGCCTCTGATGCTGCACAACCCAGCCATGATATAAGTGAGTCAGAAGAGGCCCTTTCTTGTCCAACATTCCAAGTGCCTGTCAATATTTTCAGCTTTTCTAATTTTGTATATAGCAGTTCTTTGTTGGACAATTCTGTTCTTAATATGTTGTCAACAGGCCCTGGAGACGTCATGTTCCATCCACGAATGCCACCATGATTAGCCAATGTAAAAACATAGCCACCACCAACGGCCATTTTTATAACAGGACTGCTGTGAGCAACCCATCCTCCAAGAAGATTGCCTTTAAGATCCAATACCTGGACAGTGCCGCTTGCATAGCCTACCCACAATCGTGTCCCAAAAGTACAAAAACATTGAACAGAAAAGGAATGGTGATGGAATTCTTGTAACCGATTGCCATTTCCATCCCACTGCACGAGCGCTCCATTGGCACACCCAGTCCAAATCATCCCATCTACCGATATGACCAGTGCTTCGGTTCTCTTATCATCTCCAAAAGCCCCCTTCGCTGCAACTCGACGGACTGCATCAGCTGCTCCCAGCAGAGCAATACGTGAGCGTTGAAAGAAATTTAAAGCGCCCTGAGATTTCTCCTTCTTTGATATGGAAGCAAACTTTATCTTCATCTCTTCTTCTATAGAAGGATCCTGAGCTGATGAGGCATCGATACGATTCTCAACTTGACCTTCTATGTTAAATACTTTCAAAAGCTCCTTTGTGCGAGCATCCCTGTGTAGTATATCATCAAATTCCAGATTCTTTTAGGAGTATTTCAATGTTAATTAACAAAATTGAATGAACTAAGTGGGGAAGTTCTCTAAAAAGAAACAAAGCCCTCATCAAGTCATCACTAATTGTTTTCCTAGCTAGCAACATATGATTAATTTTCATCAGGAAGATTTGTGAGGACATACCACAGTGCAAAGAACAGGTACCCACCACTCCACACCTTTGCTCTAGAATTATCAGACAACAAATATCTCACATCTGCAGCTGCTAAGGAACAAACACCGCCCACATTGACCTGGTTCCTGAGGTCAATATATGACCGCTCCATTAATAAGGCAGCCATATGTCTTTCTTCCACTGTTAAACACAGCGATTTTTCCAAAGATTCCCAGGGCCAGTCCTTAATGGCGCCACCTTCAGAACCTGACCAAATGTCACCTGGATTTCAAAAGCATCAGAATGAATGATAATGAAGGACAAAAAGAAATTGTTTGACAGAAATAGCAATGGAATGAGTTAGCTATACAATAAAGTATGCAACACCAACATAACTTTGAGATGTGTTTTAGAAATAAAACAGGAAGGAACAAAAATAGCTGAAGCTCGGGTGACAAACCAGAACCCATCTCAAAAATATATGATGTGGGGATAACAAAATCTTAAGATAGCATCCACTGATCCACATTATTCTAAAATAATGAACAATAAAAAACTGAATAGGAAAACAGCAATAGAAAATCACAAGTGAAAATGAAATGCATCATAGAGAGAAGAACTTTGATGTTGTTCACAAATTTTGTCACTGATTAGAAAGCCGGCACAACCAAAGCATCCCCTTAACAATCATCTTTGAACTTTTTTACCTGTTTGCTCTAATCATCTTTTTAAATATGAAGATTGAAAATGTACAACGGACGGTTTCAAACTTCTTAGTAATGCAATTGATGGTGACGGACAGGATCTAACGAATCAATCACAAATCAGGACAAGTAATGACAGATCATTACCTTCAGAAGACAGGATGTTTCATTGAGGACTCTCATAGTAATATACAGGATATAAAGGATAATGACAAATGAAAATATCCAACTGAGAGCAAAGACGAGAGGCAAATCCTCTTCATCTCAACTCTATGGCACATCAGGTGTGACCTTAAAAAGAGGAATATGGCCTTTGTCAATAGGGGTGTTATGTGTAGGGAAGATGAGGAATCAGTGGACCGCCTATTCTTCCACTGTTAGGGTGTGAGAATCATTTGGGATCTTTTTTCTTCCAAGTCAAATGGGCGATAGAGAGGTCCCTTTTCAATGTTATTGCAGGTGGTCTGTTGGTCAGTTTTCAGAGCGAGGTAGTTATATCTGGGCTGATGTTTCCCTATGCAATCCTGTGGGGCATGTAGATGGAGAGGAATGCTAGAATATTTGACAACAAGTCTTCTCTTGCCTCTCTTAAGTTCTCCATTGTCTCACCGAATTGGGGGTGGGTTCTTGTGTTCCCTGAATTTTGAGGGACCTCTTTTGAATCTCTAAGAAGGGGGAGGGGAAGAAACTGTATTCAGTAAACTGGCCCAGAGGTGTTGGCTTGCTGGTAACCATTTGTTTAGATCACATACCTCTTAGATCTTGCAGAAGATGGCTCAGATTAGCTTCTCTTTAATGTGATCAAAGAGATCTCTCCCCCATCCACCCCCAATAACGAATGATCAATCCCAACCCTTTTTTTGAAGAATTCACAATTTTATTCATATAATAATATAAAATACATGGGCAATTAGTGCCCATACAATTGACCCCCTCAACACTCAGGGGAATATCTAGCCAAATCAAGCAACATCACAAAATAGACATCATAATCCAAGCCAAAATTAAAGGTTATCCCAAGGTTAGCTGGATTGTAGGTTGCTTAGGTACGCGATACAGGAGCGGGCACATAATACGCTTCTTCCTCCAATACATGGTACACTGCAGGTAGGATCATGTGCATCACTCTAATACATACATTGTGTATGCAATATAGTTTTGTATATGAAGTCATATTGCAATTTATATAAGCAATGATGAATATGATAGACCTTGCATGCTTAGTGTTATATTATAAGTTACGAGTATAAATTTCCATTTATAAACATTAATATGCATTAACTTAATCAATGGTAAGAATATAGAGCTATAATTCTGGGTGAAAATAGTGATCTAGAACACAGATGACCCATAATCCGGATCGCTGGATCCGGAATGGAAAATGTAGGGGATTTCATGCTTTAGGTAACACTAGGTTATCCCATCTTTGAACGCTCTTAGAAATCTTGTCTCACAAGTGCCCAATTGATAATCATATGCAAGATTTCTTTTTTTACCTTATGTAACCGGATCCTCAAATATCCCAGCATTTCACTCCTTCCACTCCAAAGAATCCCAAGGAAGAAAAAACACACATCTTCCACAATATCTCTTTGCTGTTCCTAAATGGACTGCCTCTCCACTCCAACATATTTCCCATAGAAGCATTGAAGCACCATTCAATCCCAATCTGAGATAGAAAGAAGGCCCAGACATCCCTAACCACCGGATAGTGGAGGAACAAATGATCAGCTGTTTTCTCATTCTCCCCAGTCCCTACACATGCGTCATATTATCACAAGCGCACTCCAATCCTTTTCCATGCTTCTCAGTGGACCCAAATCCTTCCACAATCCATACCATCCATTCTCTAGTTAACGTCCAATCTTAACCAAGAATATGAGATCACAAGATCCGACCATCAGATTTCCATCGAGCTCCAAGACTAACAAAAACCTTTAAAACGAAATATCCAACAGTTGATTTTGCTTCAACAAACATTTTAAAACACTGTTTTTACTGTTGGACAAACTTTTGATGTTTGATGGAATGCCAACCATGTACACTTGCTGCACAAATAAGTACCTGTGGATCTCATGTTCGACTGCATCCAGGCATCTTAGCATTCTAGTGTAATGAACCCAACAGCACCCATATGTCAAGCAATAAATGGTATCAAGAGGTGCGTCAAAGTCATGACATTTGGACAAGTGAAGTCCCTTTGCATGCTCAAGTCAAGGATAAGCCCAAGCAAATCAATTATGACCAGCCTTTGATAAGTGATCAAATGCAATCAATCCAATGCATGTGAATACAAACTCTTGTGTGGGGAGGCTATCACCCATATCCCACGGTGGGGATTAATCCATGACCACTCTATTAGCAATTCACTTCACACAAGATAACCACATCTGACCCACTTAATCCAATGGTTGTGGAGACTTTCAGGTACTCATGAACTGTGATCCAAATTCTCCCATTAACATTTTGCATTTGGATCACTTCCTACTTTCCATGGGGACTCCACATTCGTTCCTTCAAATGTCTTTGCACATTGAACAAATATTGTCATTCATAACTTCTATGCAAAATTGATCAAAGAAAGCAAATTTTATATGAATAACAAAGTGATATACATCCACAATCATAAAAGGATTGGCTTTTTAAGGGCACATGCATCCAATAGTCAGAACCCAGTTGTGGGTATTTCTTTTATGGGGGGTGCAACCCAGAACGGTACAGACTGAAACTGATACAACTCAGACAAAACTGAGTCATATCAAATGATATTTCAAAGTTTCAAACCATGCGCACCACCGAAATCAGCACCTTCCCATTATGGGAAGCACACCCTACACTAAACCAGGGTGGATGAGCGGTGAGCCACAACCTTAATCTCGTTATAATTAAATAATACTTTTCCAAGTGACCACATCTCAGCTAGATATCCACCCAATAGCATTCATTGAGTCGCCTTCCACCAATATATGTTAGAGAAGGCATTGCTCTTGTGATTAAGAGAGGTCCTAATAGATCCACTTCAATCCAGCTAGATTCACCAGCCCTATACGGCCAGATAAGGTGAGCTCACTCCGCCAATTCCAGTGATATCCACATTTCCCGAAGAACATACATGGGCATTTTACTGCAACCAACCAAATGTTTGAGCAGGCCACCTATCAATTCTTTTCAGCCTCTTACTTTTATCTTGAAGGACAAGGTTGCAATTCCTTAATGAAGCCTTAGATTGAAACACTTTTGAATTCATTAGTGATGCAATCCCCAATTAACGAGCAGGATTTTTGTATTCTCCTTGATTTGATCAACAGAAAGTGACACATCATCAAAATAGTTTCTATTACACTTTCTAAATACTTCATACAATAGCACGAGGCGGCATTTTCTAAAGCACTCTACCCCTTGGTTTGAAAGGCCATGTTGTCCAACCAAAGATTAAGTCCAGGATAAATCCTTGGAACACCCAAAGCATGTTAAAAAAACTGAAAAAATAATGACCAAATTTCCTACACCATGTTGCAATGAAGGAAAAGGTGATCAACTGTTTCTTCATTTTTTTCTATATAACAAACACACTTAGGAAGAGCCATAGGATACTGTCCCCGACATGCCAGAAGATGGAACACAACCCCTTTTGCTTCTCGACTTGGAAGATGTTTCATATTCATTGGGAGGCACACTGGCAGGTAAATAAATCAAGCACGGAGCCTAGCGCACATCACTAAGGACTTGGGTGTTATATACCTAGCATATAATGTAAATGGGAATGTGCTGTACTCTGGATTGACTTAACACTTTTCCAGTTAGCTTTCTTTTCCTAGATTAACTCTTTCATCGTTTATTGATTATCTTTCTGTTTCACATGTTCAAAAAATTGTAAGAAGAGACCTATTTGAACAGTCTGATTCTACTGAACATGCTGATTAATAGACATCAAAGTAATATAATACACTTCCCTCCTCCAATGGCTTTTTACACTTTCAAAGCAAACTAATATATTTCGTGACAGCACACCAAGGAGAGTTTAAATGCTTTAATTAATGGATTATGCAAACACATTTTCAGATGTTAAGGAGATTCCATCCTGAGTAAACTTTTGTAGGTGTATGGCTTGAGTTTGGATTGAAGAATCAACTTCTCACAGTTCCTCAAAGTAAAAGTTCCTGAATATTTTTCAATCAGAGAAATTTTCCCACTACTACATAGGAAAGAGCTCAAGTCCCTATTCTTTGAAAAGCAAATCAGCCAAGTTCAGTATAAGATATGACCAATGAGGCTTTACGAAGCGAAGTGGCAACAGATTTGGGTGAGGGAGTGTGGAAGCATCTATTTCAAAATGTAAACAAATATAAATGTGTACAATGCAGGAGGGGAAGCGAGAGTCTGAAAAGTGATTCGAAGCAGGAGTGGCACCTAGTTAGAAGGATCCTGCAACTAAGAATCAGCCAAGATCAGCATAAGATAAGGGTGATATGAGCACCTCACCCTCCTCGTCCATCAAGACCCCCCTGAAACTGGTCTTCCTTGGGCTGCCTTCAGTACTAACCAGCAAAAAGGTAGTCTCAGCCAACCACCAACACATGCACTCTAGACATGTTCAGCCTAACATTCTACAAAGACCTTCCTTTCATTTGGAACGATACAGCACATCCCAGTTCTCAGTCGGTCAATTCAACAACAAAAAACAGACAATAAGCATTCCAACTTGTCTAGTAATCATAATTTCATACAAAAAGCTTGAAGTCAAACCGGAAGATTCATGTTAAAGGTTTTGTAGTGGGAAGCGGATTGGCTGGTGTACCGCACATCACCGATCTAGCTGGTGTGTTGACGTCACCAAGTTTTGTGGGTCCCATCATGAGGTATGTGTTATATCCAAACCATTCGTCCATTTGGTGAGCTCTTCATAAGGCTTGAGCTGAAAAATAAGACAGATCCAAAGATCAAGTGGACCACACTGTAACAAGCAGTGGGGGATTGAACATCTACCATTGAAACCCTTTTTTTTTTTTGGGTGGGGGGGGGGGGGGGGGGGTCACAGAAGTTTTGGATCAATATGATATTTGTTTTTCCTCTTCATCCAGGTCGGTGGTGGGCCCTACGAATGTTTTAACCGTGAGAATCATTGTCCCCACTTGTATTAGTGGTGTGGTCCACTTGAGCTTTGGATATGAATCATTTTTGGGCTCATGCTCTAAAACGATCTCGGAAAATGGATGAACAGTGTGGATATAGTAAATACATCATTGTGAGGCCCATGTTACTTTGATCTCCTTTGGACCGTTCCTACAACTCGGAGCTCGAGGAGCGTCAGCGCTCGTCTTCACACGACACATACCCACACCAGCCAGGTCGGTGGTGTGTGGTACCAGCCGATCCGCTTCCTTTGTAGTGGTAGATATGTATGTTTGTGGACTCAAAGCCTTCCCTCAGTCAGAGCCAACTAATTCAAGAGAAACATACCAATTGGAGAAATTGGCAATCAGCGGATGAATTGGAGATAAGCAACAGGGAGTGAAGCAGCATGAGCACTAAGAACCTACCCTTACATTCTCATTCAAACGTCAATCCACATAATCAACACCACCGAAAGCCAAGAAAAAGCTTCCTTCATTTTGTCAATCCTCACATATTTTTCAGGAAAATTTCTCACACACAAAATTCAAATTGTCGTGAGACCCGAGATACGACCTCCCATGTTAGAAGGTTTCCGCCATGAATAAGCAGATTTCAGTATCCATTGACACGTCTTTCTACCCTTGTTTTCTATTAGTAATCATGAAAAGATTGCACTTTAATTACATATACCGATTTTCACATACCACAAATATAGCTTAAAAACACCAACCTGACAAGACAATCATGCAAAGGAAAACATTTGAGATCACATAAAAAACTTCGAATTTAATACATGATTGATGTGTTTACCATAAGAAGTCATAACTATGGAAAGAACAGGACCACGGTGTGCCTGCCACATCATCCCTTCCCTGAAAGTACTACCATCCAAATTCTGATCCATCTTCCACGATCGTATCTTCCCATCCTTATGCCCACTCCAAATCAACCGATTCCCAGCATCTGCAATCATACACAGCGTTGGCGACGTATGCGAAGATTCATGGAAAGGCGCAGCTTCCTCGTCTCCGTTTGACTGCAACCGTGCGCTTGGCTCGAACTTGTCGTTGAAATTCCAAAATCGCACGCCCGATTCCTGCCCCGCCCAAATCTGCTGGTCCGTACACACTATTGTCCTGAGGAACGACCCCACCTGGGTCTCTCGCAGCGGGTGGGGCCGCAGCTCCAGCGAGGGTGGGCGACCGGGGTGCATAGCTGCACGGACTGGGAGCTTGAAAATCCCGGTCCCTCCCCCACTGCCGACGAATTCCGGCAGCCCGTTGAGATCGTTGTCGGAGGAGGAATCGGACAGGGTCCGGTCAAGGAACCTGCTCATGAATTCGAATCGTTCGCTGGCGGGCTGAGGGTGGATCGACAGCTCGTCCTCCGAAGAGGAGTCGTAGATGGGATCGCGGACGACGGGGCGAGAGACGTTGGCCTGGTCGAGGCAGTACTTGCGTAAGGTTTCGTGCTGGCCCATGCCGTGGCCGGCGTCGCCGAGGTTCTGGCTGTAGGAGTAGATCGTGCGGTGAGGGGGGCTATTGCTGACAGAGGTCAGGCAGTCGCCGAAGTCCTCGTCGTCGTCTTCGAAGCGTTCGTCCATTTAGCAGTATAAATATACGTGTTTGGGTCTTGTATTCTTCTTTTAGGAAATTCGTCGAACAGGTGATGTGCGTGTTTGTGAGAGGAGCGTTTGGTGCAGATGCTGAGATGGAATGTGTTGTTGGGTGGGTTTTTGAAACAAAGAAAGACGAATCCAGAGAGAAAGAGAAGGAAGGCCTAATTGATATACTTCGGAATGAAATATATGGCTTTTGGATTGGAGCTGAGATAGGAACCGGAGTTTTGTTCCGACGCGCTGCCACTGTAGGATTATTCGTATACATTCATTCTATATTTAGAAACTAATGATGTTTTTACGACAATCTAAACCGTTAAAATAGTATAAGTACGATTTTTGTATGAATTTTATTATATAATTATATTTTTTCTGATAGGTTCAGGTTTTTGAATGTTTCTTCGTTTTGGACCGTTATTATTTTTGAAACTGATTATAACGATCGTTCGTATTGATTTTTGGGTAATGATCCATCTACATCGGGGCCCACTTTTTGGAAGGTTTTGATTGGGAATTTTACATTCCACGTGTATGGTGATTGTGCGAATGTGTGGGGATGGCACGCGCTCTGCAGGAGCATCTAAAGTTTTTCTCGTGGAGGAATGTTACGGAGGATCGATCAAGCTGCTCGCCTCTTACTGCCCCACCACGTGATGATCTGGACCGTTCAATTAGTGGGTCCCACCGTGTACGTGCTACACGGCATCCCTTGTCAGGTATCCTCACCGTCCATAACGGTTAGTTGGGCGGCTGTTTCTCACTCACATGGGTTGGTGAGATCTATAACGAGTGAGATTTTGTCATGTGGCCCATCAGTGGGGCCTTCAAGGGAACGGTTGGATTCATCACGTGCTGAGTCAGAAAGGATACTTATCTTTGTGATGGACGGCTGACCAGTGATCATCTCCATCCATACAAAGGTGATCGGGATGTCTAATCAGCGGTCCAGATTTCAACACATAGGTGGACGATGCTGAACTCTGTTACAGTGTGGATGTTCTGGATGAACGGTCGACCCTTTACCTAAAATTGATGAAATTCCAGGTGTCAAATAGGTCACAAGCACAAAATCACATCCGAGTGACTAATTAACAAATTTTAACCGTTGATTAACAAAAACAATGTTTGGACGAAGTATTTATAATGATGCAATTGATAATCCCCTCAACACCCTCCCCCAATCCATGGTACTAAACGACACCTTATATCTTTTTTCTTTTTTTTATGGGTTGCTTAGCCCACATTACATTTATAGTGTGGTCCACAATGTGTGTATTGCATGTATCCCAAAATTACTCATCCGGTGAGCTAAACATGCACATTCATCATAAATTATTTGTTTGCACTCATTTTTTACATCCTCACAAACTAATGAAATGTTGTCACATGTTGATACCGAGCACTAAATAATAGATGAAAATCTTATTTACTTATTGAGAATATTATTTAGCATACCCAGATCAAATAATCTACAAGATACCACATGATAGATATACCATATGCTATATATTAACTCCAAGAGGAGTTAGAGATGTGCACGCAAAAGAGCATTAAATTCTAGTGTTTTATTAAAAGTACTGACACCAAAGGCAAATGTCTCATTAACTCTCTTTTAACATTAAATGTCAATATCTTATTAAAGTACATTTTTATCTAGCGTTAACGGTTAGAATCATATAATAAAACACTCTTTACCATTGTTAAAGCCAAGTAGCATGTGGCATATGAGATAGTCAAAATTCTACGGTGTTGAAGACTACACAAAACCACTAAATTCATAAAACTATAAAATAACACGTTGATGAAGAGTCGCAAGATAATGCCAAACATATCTATTTACTCTTTAATTTATATTTTATTTATCATCTTTTATTTTTACTTTAGTATATATCACTATTATCCAATATCCATTACTACAATATCGTAGAATTCAATTGAATATTCACAATCTTAAGTTATCAATTTCCGATCAATTAAATTTTTACTTTAATGATTACGTCTATTAAGTCACATTCTGTTGACCATTAATCTTGATAATCTATTATGACAGATGACTCAAGTATTTATCTCTTATTTATTTATTTCTTTAAAATATTTTTCAATATTTTGTTGATTGTAACGACCGCATATTCAATTAATAAAATTGATATTATTAGACTATTATTATTTATTTGTTCATCCTCATTCTTCATAAAACAATATATTGTAGTTATATTAGTAAATTAATAAATTCTTAAATACAAAATAAAAAAGAAACTATTTAAAAGAGCTAACACTCAGCCTTTCACAAGTAAAGCTAACACTCATCCTTTCACAAGTCACTTAGCTGCCCATCCCAATCAATAATTGAAACGATAATTGACTAATGTGTCCTATCTCTAATCAATTTTATTTTTTATTTTTTATTTTTTAATTCAAAGGGAGAACACAAACGATTCAATAAAACGTAAGTCGAATACAAAATAGCATGCCTATGCATCGTAATCACACGTGAGATTCAAATACTTACAGTCAATCACACGTGTGACAATATGCTTAACTAAATTGACACAGCACTGTTAATCATCATCTTTCTAACCATCCGTTCACTTGTGCTTGTGTGGCCCACGCAGGCGTGCGTCCAGGATCCTCACACGTGTAACACTGGTGGTGTGTTTATTGTCTGTGCTTTAAGACGGGAGCCTGTTATTAGCGTTGGTCTGTTTCGTATAAATAACGAAGGCCTGCGATGTGATGCTCCGTTCATTAATGAGGAGCATGACACGTGGCCGCATCTTTGATCAGTCTGCATGGGTTTTCAATTCTAACAAGTGGGTCCTATGGTTTAGTAATCTAGACCACTGGTCCGTTGTTTCCCATTGTGGGAGACTGAAAATCTACAATAACCTTTTGATTTAAGGCCTTTAGATGCACGGTTAAGAAGAGAATTCAAACAAATGGCCCACGTTCAAATGAGAATGCTCTTAACATCGGTCGTCGAGATGTAGAAGCTTTGACATAGAGGGACATGCTCCATCCACAAAAGAATTCAACAGTCCAACGGTCTGGATTAACAAGCCACAATCACTACTTATAAGAATGAATAATGCGTGTGTTCCATGAAGGTATGCCGCCCACGCATATCATATAAATTCCACTTAGATTGACTGCTTCAAAGAGAAATTGACCTCTGTGCACGCCACCTTTTACCTGGCGTCTTTTCAAAGCACTTCCAAACTTTACTCTCCCAAAGTAAACCATTCTGTACGGACACACTATTTGCAGTCGAAAATACCCTTGTATTCACTATAGCTACGGTTATAATCCGTAGCTATAGGTGTCGAATTTAAGGGTATCTTCGTCCGGTGTGTCCGTATAAAATGATTTACTTTGGGAAAGTAAAGTTTGGAAGCGTTTTAAAAGACGCTGGGTAAAAGGTGGTAATTACGGTGGTAAATTTCTCCTTCAATGATGCAGGAAACGGGATTTGTCTTCGCTTTTGAAATCTAGGATCGGAACCCGGTTCCAATGCAACGTCTGTACAATAAGCCTTATCTATGACCACGTGTTTGGAGCCTAGTATATTGTGTGGAAAAAATCCACTCCGTCCATCATGTTGGTCCACTCGTTTTCCAGTCGAATAAAAATACCAGTTTGATCAAACACTCAGGTGAACCACACCAGGTAAAATCATTCCCAAAAACCTATACAACTCCGTGGTGTGGCCCAGAAAAATATTTTGGTGTCCTTATTTTTATTTTTACCATTCATCCTAGTTGGTTGCATCTTATTAATGTATTGGATTGGATATGAAAAACACAGTGTATGCCAAACACTATAAGAGGTTTTGTTGGCAGGTGTCCCATCAAAACTATTATCGGTGGTGTGGCCCACCCGTGTTTTGATCGGTCTAATTTTTAGATGCATTGTGAAATTGAAGGGTGTCATCTTATGGACGGACTGGATTTTTCCCATGTGTTACGATGGCCCCACACGTAGTAGCTGGACAAGCACGAAGAGAACCGGCCTCCAATCACAGAAGGCTCTACGGTGTTGAAAGCACGTTTGGTGGAATGGGTAGGTTTTAGCCTTTTAGGTATACGGAGGAGTTATGTTTGACACGTATAGGTGGCATTCATACGTGTTGTGGGTCCCTGACCCGAGGCTTTCAACGGTGTACTCGGGTTCTCATATTTCAAAACTGGGGTCATGGTCCGCTAATCCAGACCATTGGTCTGTTTAGTGCCACAAAGTTGTGGCCTGAGTCTTTGAATCCGGACGATTTGATGCATCCAACTTAGAATGGAACAGATAAAGGGATGTGATCAGACAGCAGATGTATCACAAGTTATGATGCATCTTTTCTTATATTAGTAGAATATCCGGTCCGTGTAAAAGATGGGCCACTCCATGATTATTAGCATAAATGAAAATCAAGGTGATCCACTGATTAGGTAGGCCACACCAGTACCTAAGTCATACTATTGTCTATACGTTGATTTTGATTTTGTGTTCTGATCGATGACTCGATCTTCTTGATTTTCACGTCAGGTGACCATCACGGTGTATCCCACTTTCTTCACGGATTGGATATTCCACACATGTGACTTTTGGGGAGTAAAAGTGGTGGTATCATAACTTATGATACATCTGAGGAATGCTGGATGTGGGCCCCACTAACTATTACCAGAAATGGAACCATTGAATTATTGAGGTGTCGTGTCTGCATTTTCATGGCATTGAGTTGGCATGGAATATGTTTCACATGGAGAAGACATGTGCGACGTTGAACTGAATGACCTGGGGAGCGGATTAGGTGCGGCGCCAGCCTTACCCAAGACGGTGCGGCCCTTACTGTGGTGCCCACCTTGATCTACGTATTCTGTATCCACGCCGTCCATCAGTTTTTCAGATCATTTTAGGGTATGATCCAAAAAAATTTTAAGCAGATTCAATTCTCAGGTTGGCCATACCATGGGAACCGGTAGTGATTTCCCATTGATGGGCCACAAAAGTTTTGAATAAAGCAGATTTTTGTTTTTATTTTTCCCTTCATCCAAATTACATGACCTTATCAATGAGTTGATGGAAAATAAGCATTACTGAAATATTATATTTCAGTAGGCTCTAAGAAATTTTTAAATGATAAAACGTTCAATCACCACTGTTTCGTATCTTTTTAATTTTTGAGCTTACGTAACGAAATGAGAAAAATGAACGGACAACTTGAATATAAATAAATGCATTAAGGTAGGCCTCACGTTAAGGGCCGCACCATCTTGGGTGAGGCGGGGGGCACCTAGTCTACTTCCCTGAGACCCAACTCCAAGGGGAGCGGATTAGGTAAGACTAAGACCTTGGGCCCACTTTGATGTATGTGTTATATATCCTCACTATACATCAATCTTTCCGGTTCATTTTAGGGTCCCAATTTTAGGTCAGTCAATGGGCCACTAGGTAGGTTTTGGCTTAGATTTTATTTCAATACTCACGAAAATTAATGATAATACTTATATTGTTGATCTTTTTGAGGGCTTGAAAATCTTACGGATTTTCAATGTAGTAAACTTGGATGAGTGTGATAAGTTGAATCCATTAACTAACCCGATGAAGGGTTCTTTCCAAGTGGAAGGGGCTGATCTAGGACGTGCCATATATACATTCATAGCACAGCTAGACCAAAAGGAGGTCGAATAACCGTGAAAATAGTCCATCAGAACTAGACCCAGTCTTAAGTAAGGCATGATGTAACCGGGTCTCAAGCGTATTTGATTTAAAGAGGTTCATTTTAGATATAGAGAAATTATCGTTTGAAGTGTTGAACATTAAACAACAATGACTTTTGATCTGATCATCATCATGAAACACACAACTTATCAATCTTTATGTAACGATGGTTCCGGGATTGACCGACTTGCATAAGGGGCCGCGAACGTCTGTTTCGCAAGAAATGATCATCTTGAAGGTCAAAATAATGATTTTAGGAAATTTTATTGTTTTTGGTAATTTCCATTTTTGTTCTCTCATATTATTGCAGTTTTAGTATTTTTGTCAATGTTGTGTGTTATGGGAAAAACTGAACTAACCTACCATATGGGACATAAATACATTATGATGGGAGACCAGGGTAATGCCAGCGAAGAATTGCCTGAATGGTCTCCCCGAACCACCAATGTATTGACTATATAGATAAGCCGAACTAAGCTGGGAGGAACCCCGTAAATGAGCTTTGAGGAGAGACTCACCTGCCAAGCTGAATTGCTTGAATTTGAACCATTCAACATATATAATAGATTCCTCTGAGATACGTACACCGCCTAAGCATCCTATAAATACACTCCCTATTTTGGGATGAAGGTACACACAAAAAATTCATGTGATAAACTTACCCACCGGAGGGTCCCTGGCCAATACTGACACCCCATGGTCATTTAACTTTTTATTGGTGTAGTATCTGAGTGCCTGCATGTGCAACCACAAACTCATCCATGTTTGGACAATAACATCATGAATGCTTCGGTAAGGTCTATTTGAATTTTTTTTAATATAAATTTAATATATTTAGATTATTATTTTTTTGTTATTTTAAATCGTTTCAAATTAGGTTTTTGGGTCTTCTATATAAGTGATGTAATTGATAAATTTTAGATCATTATGAAAGAAAATATTTCAGTTTTCTCTCTTATTTTTTCTTGTGGATTCAAGAATTACCATGTGAGTTTAAAGTTTTGATTAATTGGAGAAAATTATGATCTTCTTATTCATTGTTAATTCATGCTCCTCATTGTATCACCTTGGTTTTAGTTTGTACAAGTGGAGCTCTTGTTTTACTAATATATGGACCATTGCTTTGTTAAACTCCAAAGTGGATGTAATATGATTGAAAAATCTCTCATCTTGGGCTCGGCTTAGCCATATTTGTATCCAAACCGTCAAGTTATTTATCTAATACTTCAATGAAATAATGTATTATACTAAGAAAGAATGTATAGCACTTTTGGAGTCTTCAATTTCTGCATGTAGAGGGCAAATGGTTTATTGGACCGACCATGAATGGCACAAAAAAAAAAAAAAAAAAAACAAAAAAAAACCCTCCCAAATTAGGAAATTGTGACTTGAAAAGTTGGTCACCAAATATTATATATATATAAAGTTAAAAGGCCATTTTGGACATGTAAATCGGCATATACGGAAACGTATTCTCTTAAAGTGGAGTTCTTTATCTTTTACAGCCCATTTGGATACCACCAAATAAGTTACTTTTTCTACTTACAGTAGATAAGTAACTTATTTAAGATAAGTAAGAAAGGTTATAGATCAATTATAACTAACTTTTGTACTTGAAGTTACTTAATCACTTCAACTTAATAAGTAGAAATCAGGATAAGTTAGTTGAGGCATAAGTAGCTTATCTTAAGTAACTTTCCATTCAAACACTGGATCACGAAGAAATTTATTAATTCTTAAAAATGATTATTACGTTTGTCGATGATGATGGTTTTTAGATGAAGATATAATGTATCCATTATTTAATGAATATAGGTTTTCCGCAAGTTAAATACATAATTTTCAAAAATAATTTAATTTAAGAATTATTGGGTAAAATTATTATTATTATTCATTATTTACATTATTCTTGTTCTTAATAGTGTAAAACTCGTTGGCATAACTAGGGGTGCACACAGGTCGGTTGGGTCCAGTTCTAGGGTGAAATTAGAACCAAACCGTTCCAGGAGAATCAAAACTGGAACTGGACTGTTGCATCTTAGAACCAGACTGTAAAAACCGTTTCAGTTTTATGATTATGGGCTTTTTATAATAATAGGGTCCTTACTCTTGCTAGGGTGGTAGACTTTTAAGGAGTTTTACCTCCCGGTTAAGGGTTCGAGTGCCCATAGGTGGTGAAATTCCACTAGCGTGAGTGTGTGGGGTGTGTGCGTGTGTAAAAAAGAAAAGGCTTTTTATAATATAGAGAGAGAGAGAGAGCGACTCAATGTGAGAGGGAGAGAGACCGTGGCTATGAGCTGGGTGAGGTGGAGTGTCGGGCGGTGGGTGGCCGGTGGTTGTCTTGAGAGAGAGAGAGAGAGAGAGCAACAGGTGTGGCGTGAAGAGAATCAAGATATCAGGATTTTTATTTTTATTTTTTAAAATATTTATTGCTTGAAATGGTCCGGTTCTAAGTTTTGGTTCCACGGTTCGGTTTTACAGTTTGGATCGGTCCTGCATAATCCAAAACTGAGAGTCAAACCGAACCAATTGGCTCTTTAATTTTCAGAACTAAAACCAGTACACTTCAAAACCGGACCAACTGTTCTTACCTGGTTTACCGGTTATACCGGTTACACGTGCACCCCTAGGCATAACCATGAGAACCACTGCAAGCAAAAAGAAAACCTAAGAATTCCGTACATATTCTCAGGTCAAAGATCTTTAAACCCCTTTCATTGGAAAAGGTTGCTGGCACAGGTGGAAGAAAAGGTCCACGGTTTAAATAAAATAAAATGGAGGCTGACTCCTCTACAAACGTTCTAGAAATATTGTGGGGTCTATTGTGATGTAAGGCTCACATCAACTCCACCCATCAGCGTGCCCCTTCAATTTTACCCCATAACCCAAAAATAGGCTTATTCAAAAGACTGGTGGGTCACACCACGTGGAATTGTTGGGATGGAAATACTCACCATTAAAATTCCAGACTCTGTGTGGGGCCCACTGTATTTTATATATTCCACTCATCAGATTAGCCCCACCAAGATGACCGTACAACCCAAAAGTATGGCCATTCCAAAAAGTCAGACGCCACGCACTACGCGATTTTAGAGGTTTTACGTATGATTTTGGATCCTGAGCCCACCAAAATTTTAGACCATCCGTTTTGTTTGGAACACAAGTAGCACGTGTGAGATGATCCTAGCCGGTCATCCCGTATGTCCCACCATTGATCGGCCACTAACAAAATAACGGCTTTGGTTAGAAAATCCTGACCATCTAATAAGTGGATCTCTCCTTATCCCTAGTAAGCCTGTGGCTTTCGTCTTTTAGTATCTGCTTGTGAACCACTGATTAAAAAGTTATAATTGTCCAAAGACTTTTTTGTTTTTTAGATGGTTGCACATCCACTACTAGACCTCTCAAATGGACGGTTTAGATCTACTTAAATCATGCCACGTGTGCACCACTGACATTGATGCACCGTACTTCCCATCCCTCGCAAGGCACTGGATCCTGGATCATGGCCAGCGTTTCAGATGTCGTTAACGCTACATTGCCACCGAACCATTAGTGGGCCCCACCTGCACGAGTTTAGTGGTTCGCATGCGTATGACAGGCGCACTACACTTCCAACAAAAGGCCGTCCGGCTTTTCTCTCAGGGTAGTTATTTGATGCTCTAATTGCATACGACACTTGATAATCAGGCACTCAGAAATTTTACAATCCCAAATTCAGATTGATCTAACAATCCTAACCTCTGATTCGTGGACACTTGTTTATTGAAGAAGGACCGTTGGATTATTTTTTTAAAAAATTATTTATAACAGTCCAATAAATGTTCATGATTTGGATGGCTAGCTATGAAAGTAAGTGTAATTTTTTGTGCATGATATATCTAAGTTGGGATCCACAATTTGGACCGTTTTGTTTGAATTATTTGTATTTCACATATGCCATTTCTAATTGAGCTATGAGTGACTGTGTATCATTCATCACACTCTGGCAGAGTATGAAAGTTTCCATCTTTTTCTCGTTTTGTTTTGAACATCAGATTCGTAGAGAGATACGGTCGAAGCCCTGTTTGCAGCACACGTGTGCACGATCCAGGTCATTCGTTAGATGGGCCTCACTAGCAACAATCCTCACCCTAAAACTACAGCTGTCCACGCACTTGTATCAGAGAATTGAACGTTAAACAAAATGACCGGCGGTCTTTTCAATGTATGGCGTGTGGTCCACCTGGTGAGTCAACCAACCTGATTTTCCGTAAAAGGTAAGTTCGTGATGGGCCCCACAAAATTAATGGCCTGGATTTTACACATGCATACCCAGTTGGAATTTTAGCCGCTGATTGCAGATCCAATCTTTCGTAGGGTGAATCGCATATACAACAACGTCAGCGCTGAAGAGGAGATTCTCTGTCTCGTTATCAACCTCTCGATGCGACGGGCGGTCCAACGCGGGTAAATGAGGAAGTTTGATGTCCGGTGGGAAGCGGACCTGGCGGTTGTGATTTTCCAAAAGGGGTTTGATGCTTGCGTCCACCTCGATTGAGAAGGACGCGGATTTCCTGTGAAAGCCTTTCGCAGGAAGTTCCTGCGCAAGGATTCTGTATGGGGCCCACTGTGATGTTTGTTAGAAATCCAACCCGTCCATCCGTTTTTTGAACTCATTTTAGGACATGAGACCGAAAATGATTAAGATCCAAAACTCAAGTGGGCCATACTAGATGAAACAGTGGGGAAAGGAATTCCTACCGTTGAAACCTTCCCAGGATCCACCTAGATGTTTATATTCCATCCAAACCGTTTATAAGGTCATTGTCACTGAGATGAAATGAAAAGGCCAAGAAATTAAATGGATACAAAAATTTTGTAGCCATATAAATGTTTCAAAAATCTCCACTGTTTCCTTCGTGTGGCCCACTTGAGTCTTTGATCCTCTTCATTTTTGGTGGAATGTCCTAAAATGAGTTCAAAAAACGGATGGACGGATTGGATTTCTAACAAACATCACAGTGGACCCCATCCAGAATCTTGCGCAGGAACTTCCTGCGAAAGGCCTTCGCAGGAAATCCGCGTCCGATTGAGAAATACACTCTTTTCTACTTTGCTAATGAACTTCCACAAGTAGAAAGGGTGGTCGGATCCATCAAGAGAGACTTTGATACTCTGGCAGAGTATGATGGATGATACACAGGCTATTTGAAATTACTGCCAGAGTATGATGGATGATACACAGGCTATTTGAAATTACTTAGAAATTATACAGGTGGCATCAAGTAGTCAAATTAATCTGTCCAGATGATTTTACCTAATGTAGATGTATCATGGAAAAAAAAAAACTTGATTATTTGACAATCAGATTGGTATACATTTATTGGACCGTTAAAAGAAAAATATCCAATGGTCCTATTTAGACCCCTTCTTGTATTATATACCTCTAGATGTATCTGTAGTTTTGTGACATACAAAGAGTAATGCTCCCTTGCCAAACCGCGAGGGCATGGGAGTTTAACGTGACTAGGCATTCTTGGGGTGGCCCACACGGTGATGTGCAGATGAAATCAGCTCCGACCAACAGATGTATCAGCTCATGTTAGGCCCATGGGCCAAATTTCAGCCCAATCCATGATTCATTTGATCCTCATCATATTGGAACATTGAATAGAACAACGCTCACCCTTTAAATTGTTTTCTTTAGTGTGGACCACTTGAATCACAGATGAACCGGATTTTTGAGATGTGCGGCTAATATGTAGCGGATTATCCGTTGGTTGTAGTGGATGTCGTATTCCCAGCACGGTGGATCCCATACAAATCAAGGGAGGGTATCCACCTTCTAACCGTTTCACTTTCTGTAGCCTCATGAGCATGAATGGGTTGGGCCTAAGATGGGGTGACGGAACTGATGCTCGAAATGTTATGTCACATACCCATTATGGTTGGGCTCTGAGCAAGATCAACAGTGGGTGTCCCCTTCCAACTGTTTTCCATGCTGTGGCCCACCTGAATCATGGATTGGGCTGAACCTTGGTCCTTAGACCTAACATGAGCTGACACATCTGATGGTTGGAGCTGATTTCATATGCACATCACGGTGTGGGCCACCCCATGAATGGCCAGGAGTTGGCAGGGGAGCATTAAAACAAACACACGTAGACACCCATGCATACATGCAAGCAGTGTTTGGCTTAGTTCATGCAAGTAAAGTAATATGCTCCCACATTTACTCTCTAGGTGTAGCACACACAGTTACAAATGCCTTCTTTTCCTCATCTGCGTGTAGCTTGCTTCATTTCCTCATCTCTCAGTATCTACTCACGTGCATTGCATGCCATGCCTAGAAATATATAATAATATAGTACCAGGTGTGTGGAATCTAGAAAGTTCCAAATGCCTTCTTTTCTGAAGCAAAAATGAATGAACCCAAAGGCATTGGCTTTTTAGTTTCAATTTTGATTTTTATATTCACAAGTTTTCTTTTTCTTTCTTCTTTTTTCAAAGTCTGTCTCACCAAATGCCTCAGATGACGAAATAGGTGCACTGGGGTTGGGTTTGGGGTCAACTTGAAGCAGGCCAAGAACTATAGCCCAAACCCAACCCAAAGCTATTATAGTTAGGCCTAACCAGACCTGACCCATCTAATTGTAATTTGGTTGGACTCGACCAAGCCATCGCAACTCAACTTGTGTTTTAGAATGATATGTGGAGCTGAAGGGATGCCCCGCTCCGCCCAATTAGTGGTTACATATATCTACAATGATATATACATCACATATGCATTTATACTTATCAACATATGTTTGGATTAATGGATACATATACAGAATGATATATACATCACATATATACGTATTTGGGAGATAATACTACGAGGTTGACCTCATAGGAACTTTCCTTGAGGTCAAGCTGTGTGGCCCCACTGTGATGTGTGTCGAACAACACCGTGCATTTGATGGTTCCCTTTTAAGTTATGGGATATCCCAAAAATCAGCCGTATACATAACTCAGCTGGGCCATACCATGTGAAGACATGCCTAAAACATATAAAAGCATTTGGTGGGCCCACATGAGTTTTGTATGCGGCTGAAACTTGGTATGACCCCTCATCCAAGTGGGACACACACAATGGATGAGCTAGATTTGTGAACCACATCTAAGTGGGCCCAATAAATTATTATGAATGTTTTAATGGGAGGGTAACCCCTCTCAACTGTTGTATGTGGTGTGGTCCACCCAAATCACATATTGACTTGATTTTTAAGCCCATGACCCATCATGGAATGATGCATCTGACTGATGGGGTAGATGTTAGACACACGTCATGATGGGGCCCACACAACTCTACCTCATGGGAAGTTCCCATGAGGTCGACCTCATAGTACCGTTTCCCTACATATTTGTACTTATCTTCTATTATTATTTGTCTGAGGTTTTCGATCAGCTCATATGGCCTGGCCCACAGATAACCTTTATGAGCAGGACCGGTTAGGTCGTCTAGGGTTCAACCCGAACTCAACCCGCTTACTTAAATGGTCCATGTTTTGTATCCCTCCCTCCCTATTTCTCTTGTATTGCAAGTAATATAGAAGTCTCAAATTGAGGATATGCACAGTATGCTCGGATTCCCCATCGAGTGATCCAAACCACTAATCTAGTGGGCCCTACCATCTACCATGCCCCAAAAATCTTCCAGGATGGCAATCCTAACTAGCACTGAGAATAGAACAAATGAAAAAAAAAAGAGCCAAAGATTGGTTGGTAGGAAATTCCGAAGTCATGTAGAAAAGGGTCCCACTGTTCCTCCAGGCTAGAAAACAATACCATGCCGACGAAACCACAATGCTCAGCCCAAAATTGTCCATGCTCCATTTGGGTCCAGTACTCTTTGCAGTGGGGACCAGTCCCCACCTTTTTAGTGCTCCGGACCATTTCATATGGTGGTCCTAAAGTCCACAGCAAAACAGTCAGTGGACCAAAGTGCATCCGACAAACCATCCTAGCCATCCAATGAATATGTTCTCTTGCTGCATACAGCTACCGTGTTGTTTTAACCATTCATTGGGAAGTCTTGAACATATAAATGGGGGGACAGAGTAGATAATCGGTCTGGATCACTGTAGTACGTGGACATGAGAATGCTGATAGTCCAGGCTGAAAGTCTTTGAATTAAACAAGGCAAACCAAAAAAAAAAAAAAATGAAAGAAGGAAACACGAGGACTAAAGGAAAATGGAAGTCCCTTTTTATGGACTCATTACAAACCAGTAGACATAAAAGGCTGGGGTAAATAAAAGACAAGTTCAAACCTTCAAGTCCAATCCCAAAAGAAGCAAAGTCAGTTCTTTCCTACAACAGGAAACTTTCTTAATGTCAACCAAAAATGTTTGGGCAGGTAAAGACAGCAGTTCCCTATAACTACTACCATTCCCGGTGCCGATCACGGTCCCTTCCATGTTCTCGACCTCTATCGTGGTCGTAGTCTCGGTCTCGCTCCCTGTCCCTGTCTCTCCCTCTTTCCTTGTTGCGGTCTCTATCCCTTTCTCTGCTTCGGCTTCGGTGCCTCTCCTTCTCATGTGTGTACACATCTTGCTCCTGGCTCCTTCTGCTCTCTCTTTCACCATGGTCTCTTCCTCTGTCTCTGCTTTTCTCTCTACCATCTCTTTCAGTTGTGCCTACATATGTCATAAACAGGCAAACGATAAACCTCTCTCTCTCTCTCTCTCTCTCTCTCTCTCTCTCTCTCTCTCTCTCTCTATCTATCCACACACACACACACACACAACCATGATGTCAAATACATAATTATGGTTAACTAAAATGACCTGAGCTCATTTTTGGGCGTCTACCAAACAGGTACTAAGAATGTTTGGGGTGGAGCAAGAAGAGTTCTGTAATTTCTTTGATATTTTAGGGTTACACACAAAAACACGTATAAACACAAATTAATGGTTTTACAGGAAATTTAGGTATTTCCACCTTTCCGGTGGATAGGATGTGCTTTGTCCTATTCCAGCAGAATAGCTTCACATCTGACTCAAAAGTTATTCCGTAATGTTAGCCAGTGTTGAGTAGGTTCCAGGGAGGGCTTAGGGTTTTATTCGGGAGTGGGGTTACTGTAATAATGGGGAGAACGTGTTTTTGGTTTCCTTTTAATTGGTTGGGTGGGTTTGCTGTCTTGTGCTTTTGTATTCTTTTAAGTCACCAAGATGTTGATTTGGGGGTGGCAACATGCCTTTCTCAGATGTGCTCCGAGAAGGGCTCTTGCCACAAGCATCGCCATACGGATGCATATACAAAACAAAAATAAATATCCCATTGCATGGTGATCTGCTGTACATCCAAACTGAACATTTAAGTCTCCAACTTAGATGCATTTCTTTTTCTAAATCGTATGCCCTCACCAAACTAAATAATACGTGTATGACTGAATGATTGTAGCGATGGTCAGCAAATTGGGTTTTTTAGGTCGTCACTCACATCTGATCCCTTCTGCATGTGAGAACAACTCATACCCGTATGCAACCTACATGGGTTGTAAAAGTTTCAGATGTAAGAAAACCACCCCCGACAACCATACTGCATGGAGAACCTTTTTCAAGGATAAACAGCAACGTAGAGTTCTCAAGGATGGCTACTATACCTAGCTCCTCCACTTCCCATCCTGCACGCCCAGAACCTGGGAGTAACTGTCCAGTTTTGGTTTGCTGCATTTTGGCACGGAACTTCTTCTTGAGATTGCCAAACTCATCATACATCTCCCCGTCATCCTGAAATTTGAACATGCAATATTTAACACTGGAATAAAATTCCTGGTGTTTCAAAATTCAAGTAGATTCAAAGGGGAGCATAACCACACAAAGCTTACCTCTTCGGCCTCCCGCCGCCGCCTCCTTGTTTCCTCTATTTCTTCTTCATCAAGTTCTTTGTAACCTCCAGCACGCCCTCCTCTGATGAACAGTGAGCAAGAGAAACATAAGCTTTGACTAATAATAAAATAGCCATCGATGCTCCATCATCATCATCTAAGCCTTGTCCCAATTAATTAGGGTTGGCTACATGAATCATGTTCTGTTCAGATTCATGATGAAAGTTATGGCATAAGTGTGATGCTGGTAGCCAATCTGACGCAACCCTCCTCCTTTATCTGGGCTGGGGACCAGCAATGAGAGCACAAAACTCCCACAGACGCAATGTAATAGAATATTACATAGGTTGATTACAATCAGCCATCGATGCCTAATAAAAGCAATTTAACTATGTCAGTTACTTTACTCTCATGCGTGAGTCCCTTAAAACACTTAATAGTTAAAAGGAAGCAAATATGAGTAATACAGTGTTTGATACAAATCTAAAACAATTATTACTCCTATTAACACTTAAACCTTATCCTAGTTACACATTAGGAAAAAAAACTCCCAAGTATATTTGTTCCACAATATTCTAGGGAGTACACTCACAGATTCACATTGATAAAACAGGCACCAGGAGCAGATGCATTTTGGCATCTTAGGAGGAGATCTCACAGGCGCTTTCCAGCTATAACACTTGGAGATTGGACAGAAGAGTACAAAGGGCAGCATGGGTATCCATTCTGATGTATTTAGTTGACATGGTGTGACATATTGCCTCAGTGAATTTTCTCTTTATGGTTGTGCTTCCAAGCTCACATGAGTTACCACTCAAGATGAAGAAGAGAGAAGATACCTCATGGTTCTGAGCAGTGTTTTCAGTATGTTCCGATATTACCAATATATCACACGACATATTGATTATCCCAGCTGGGCGATACGAAACCCAACTTTAGTATCCATTTTTCATGATATCGTGCAATATATCGCATGATATCGCAATATTCAGTGGATATCGTGAGATCGTGTGATATATCCACTCCCCTTTTAGAAATTCTTAATGTATCGTGGGATATATCGATCCCGAGAGCGATATCGAAATGGATAAAAGGAAATTGGTGCTGTTTTGTCTGGAAAATCGTAAAAAATTCACAAAAATCGATATATATATATATATATATATATATATATATATATTTATATATTTGCAGAAAAAAAAAACTTCCTACTACATTGTAAAGTGATTTCAACTAGCCCAATCTAGTTTATTAGAAGAAAATCTTCGAAATTTCTCCAAAATCACAATCGGAAGCTTCTTGGTGCCGGATTCTAAAAGGTGCGTATTTTTTAGTTTTGATTTCTTTTTCTTTTTTTCGCTTTTATATATTATAAATATTATCAAATGGTAAGAAACCCATGATTCTTCATGTTTTGCATGTAAAATTATGGATTTAGAGCTTCAATTTCAAGATTTGGGGGAGATAGGCCGAGTTGCAGAAAATTAAGAAAAAAGTTGCAAATTTCCCAATTTTTTACAAATCTATTGCAATCTTAGTATCCAAACACAAAATCAAACATGTACATAACCTAATCTACACTTTCTTGAAAAATTGGAGATTTTTTGGAAAAAATAATAATTTTTGAATTAAAAAATACTTAAAATGTTAAAAATATATATTTTTTCAAAATCCATACATATATTTCTAGTTTTCTACTTTTTCTTTTGCTTTTGAATGTAATGCTTGTGTTTTAAAAAATGTCTTCTTACATTTATAAATTTTATGAATTGACTTTGAATATAGTTACATGAGTTCAGCCAGACAGACAAAGGAAACCTATCATGTGCACTTGTTTTTTGTGATTTATTTTTTTTCAATTTCTAAGTGTGTATTGGTGTCTTTTTTAACAATCCCTGAAATTTCATTGAAAAATTCGACCAATTTTCCAATGTTTCCCCATGTCTCCTAACAACAACGATAAATTACGTGATACAACCGATATATCCCGTGTGATAACCGATATGGATCCGTATCACAGGGGTGCGATACATTATGTGAGAATGATATGGAAAACATTGGTTCTAAGTTCTGACAGAAACTAATAAAAAAGAAATAGAAGGGCTAAACAAAACAGATAATACATACAAAATTAGAAGGGAAACATTAAAATAGTGTTGGAAACTAAAAAAGTTGATGCAGGCATGATCCTTGTCTAATACCTCATTGACTGTTTTAGAACTAAAGTCTTTTCTTCTTTCTCATAATGCAGAAGTGTGATTCCTTCTTCATTTTTTTTTTATTATTTTTTTTTTTTGCGACAATTGGAATAAGAGGTAAGTCTCCCCCTTCTGCCAACTTAAGCCACACTGTTACGTACGCTCCAACCACTGAGTAATGACTATTGATGCACAAAAGTGCAATCTAATGTGCAGTTAATTTCAGGATTAACTGAAATTAATTTATTCAAATTTGACCATTTTTTTCAAAAAAAAAAAAAAGAAGAAAAGAAAGATCGGAACTAGGAAAACATGATGGTTGATGTGCCACAAAAAAAAAAAAAAAAAAAAAAAAAAAAAAAAAAAAAAAAAAAGAAGAACAGTTACAAACTTACAAGCAGTGTTCGAAATATCGGTATAGCACAATGTATTGCACCCTTGGGATACAGATACGTATCGGTTATCGCACGGGATATATCGTTTGTATCGCGTAGTTTATCGCATTTTTTGGGAAACATGGGAAAACATTGGGAAAATGGTTGAATTTTTTAATGAAACTTTGGAGATTGTTAAAAAGGCCCTTAATACACTTTTAAATCATAAAGTTTCAAAAAAGAAGTGTACATAATAGATTTCCTTTGTATAGGGTCCTAAGCTATGCATTGGCCGATGGAACTAAGACAACTATATTCAGTATCAACCCCGTCCATCCGTTTTTCCATATCATTTCAGGACATTATCCAAAAAATAAAACAAATCCAATAATTAGGTAGACCATACCATAGGAAACAATGGTGATTGACAATTAGTGGGCCACAAAAGTTTTGGATCAAGCTAATAATAGTTTTTTCTCTTCATTCAAACCATAAATTTATCTGGTAAAATGGATGGATGGAGTGAATTGAAAATACAAATATTAGTCTGATTCAAAACTTATGTGGCCCCACGAATATTTCAAGTGTGGATGTTCAATACTCACATTTTTGGCACACTTGAGTATTAGATCCTACTTATTTTTTATTCCATGTCCTAAAATGATCTCACAAAATGGATGGACGGAGTGGATTCCTCACAAACATTATGGTAGGCCCCACTAAGGTTTCAAGTGCAGGAACTTCCTGCGGAAGGCTTTGGCAAAAAATCCTAGTACGGCTAACGCCCCTTGGGCTCAAGTTGTACAAAAATTTCGAAGTTACATGGCCCCACAATAATTTGTTTATTATATCTACACCATTCATGCATTTGGAGAGATCATTTTAGATCATGAACCCAAAAATGAGTCATATCCAAAGCTCAAGTGGACCACACCACAAATAGCAGCGGGGGAACTGATTCTCACCATTAATACATTCGTAGGGCCCACCATAATGTTTATTTTCGATCCAATCTATTAATTAGGTCACACAGACCTGGATGAAGAGGAAAAATAAATATCATATTGATCTAAAACTTTCGTGACCCTCAAAAGGGTTTCAATGGTAGACGTTCAATCTACCACTGCTGTTTGCAGTGTGGTCCAGTTGATCTTTGGATTTGTCTTATTTTTCGGCTCAAGCCTTACGAAGAGCTCGCCTAATGGACAAACGGTCTGGATATAACACATACCTCATGATGGGACCCACATAACTTGGTGACGTCAACATAGCTCGGTGGTGTGCGCGGTACCCAATTTCGATTAAAAAAGGGGCGCGGATTAGGTTGAGCAGCGAGACTTGCTACTGAATTGACGTCACCAAGTTCCGTGGGCCCCACCATGATGTATGTTTTGTATCCACACCGTCCATCCATTTGGAGAGAACATTTTATGCCATGAGCCTAAGAATGACTAAGATTCAAAGCTCCAATGGACCCCACCACAGAAAGCAGTAGAGAGAGTGACGCCCACGTTAAAAACTTCTGAGGGCTACAAAAGTTGTCGATTAAGCTGATATATATTTTTTCCCTTTTATAATGTCTATTTTAACTTATTAACGGGTTGGATCTCAAATAAACATCATGGTGGACCTTAAGGAAGGCTTCAACAGTGGATGTCACTTTCTCCACTGTTTTCTGTAGTGGGGTCCATTACAGATTTTTATCTGCCTCGTTATTTGATTCATGTCCTAAAATGATATCTCCAAATGGATGGACCGTGTGGATATAACACATTCATCATGGTGGGACCCATGTAACTTGGTGACGTCACTTCAGTAGCGATCTCGCTACTCAACCGGTCAGTAGCTAATCCGCGTCCAAAAAAAAGGCTCGAACAACCCTCATCGCAGAGCGATCTCGCGACTCAACCTGTCAATTTTTAAGCAGAGAGGGCTCCGGAAGCCGGAACCCTAATATTTCTCCCAAATCTTATCGCATCGGCGAGGATGTCTCCGGATTTCTCTCCAAAATCGGAGATTTTATTTGCGGTAACCTAGGAATGACGCTTCAATTCGAATGGCCCACCAAATGGAAGCTTCTGATCATGGCGATCTCTTCTACAAGTACCGAAATCCACCCTCTCTTTTTTCCCGATTTTTTCGGATGATGACATCGATGTCCGACAATAATGGAGAGGAAATTGCACGATATCATCAAAATATCGGGCGATATCGACGATATATCGGCCGATATGTGGATTTTGGGTTTTTTAGTATCTTTCGAGGGTTATCGCGAGTATATCGTTTCGCAGGGGTGTGATAATGATAATATCGGCCAATAGTATCGATATTTCGAACACTGGTTACAAGCTCAAATGTCATATAAGAATGCCATTTTATTTGATCACCAACACAAATATGCCGGTGGCTAATGCATTTGATACAGATGATGAGCAATCTAGAATGAACTCAAACAAAGATGATAAACAACAAAAGTTGAATGTTGCATCAGCTAACATATTTTGCACCAACACAACAATATTAAAAGTGATGAAGGTGGTAAATGTGTCAATTCTATTCAATAAATTAAATTTCTTCAAGGTCAACATATACTAAACAGTTGATAGAGACTTTTTTATCAATTGACGAGTGAAGTGTCACTTTCTCTAGATTGCAAGATTTATTACTATTACTATTTTATTTTTTTAAAGATAAGGGGAATTTTATTGAAAAGGTGCCAAGATGGTGCCCAAAAGCTTGCAACCCTACCAAGCAAAAAGCAGTGTTCGAAATATCGATACTATTGGCCGATATTATTGTTATCGTACCCCTGCGAGACGATACACTCGCGATAACCCCCGGAAGATACCAAAAAACCCCAAATTCTAGATATCGTCGATATCGCACGATGTTTCGACGATATTGCGCGATTTCCTCTCCATTATTGTCGGACATCGACGTCATCATCCGAAAAAATCAGAAAACAAAATTAGAGGGTGGATTTCGATACCTGTAGAAGAGATCACCATGATCGGAAGCTTCCATTTGGCGGGCCATTCGAATTGAAGCGTCGTTCCTAGGTTACCGCAAATAAAATCTCCGATTTTGGAGAGAAATCAAAAGACATCCTCGCCAATACGATGCGATTTTGGGAGAAATTTTAGGGTTCTGGAAGCCGGAACCCTCTCTGCGTAAAAATAAAGGTCGTTCGGCCTATTTTATCGAAATCGGGTACCGCACACCACCACTGTGGGGACGTCACCAAGTTCTATGGGTCCCATCACGAGGTATGTGTTATATTCAGACCGTTCGTCCATTTGGCGAGCTCTTCGTAAGGCTTTAGCCGAAAAATAAGACAGACCCAAAGATCACCTGGACCACACTGCAAACAGCAGTGGTGGATTGAACGTCTACCATTGAAACCCTTTTGGGGGTCACGGAAGTTTTGGATCAATATGATATTTATTTTTCCTCTTAATCCAGGTCTGTGTGACCTAATTAACAGATTGGATGGAAAATAAACATTATGGTGGGCTCTACGAATGTATTAATGGTGAGAATCAGTCCCCCACTGTTGTTTGTGGTGTGGCCCACTTGAGCTTTGGATATGACTCATTTTTGGGTTCATGATTTAAAATGATCTCTCCAAATGCATGAACGATGTAGATATAATAAATACATCATTGTGGGGCATGTAACTTTGAAATGTTGGTACAACTTGAGCTCGAGGAGCGTCAGCGCCGGACGCGGATTGCGTACCGAGTAACTCCGCACGCTTAGCGTACTGAGTAAACTCTGTGGGGTCCACCATGATTTAAAAAGTTATCCACTCCGTCCATCCATTTTAGGAGATAATTTGAGAATCTAGCCCAAAAACAAAGTATATCCAAAACTCAAGTGAACCTCACCACGGGAAAGAATGTGAATTGAAATTCTACCATAGAAAATTTCTTGGGGCCCACAGAAGTTTTGGATCAATCTGTTATTTGTGTTTTCCCTTTATTCATGTCTGTGTGATCTTATGAACACGTTGGATGACAAATAAACATCACTGTGGGCCCTATCAAGGTTTCAACAGTGGAAGTCATTATTCCCACTGTTTCCTGTGGTGTGGCACACTTAAGCTTTGGAGCATTCTTCAATTTTCAGATCAACCACTAGAATGAGTTGGAAAAACGGATGGACGGCGTGGATAACTCACACACATTCACGGTAGCCCCAACTGAGTTTACTCAACACGATAAAAGGGCGCTGAGTAACTCATTACGCAATCCGATTTCATCCGTACACAGATTTCCAGCCAAAGCCTTCCGCCGGAAGTTCCTGCACTTGAAACCTTAGTGGGGCCTACTATGACATTTGTGAGGAATCCACTCCATCCATCCGTTTGGTCAGATCATTTTAGAACATGGCGTAAAAAATGATTAGGATCTAATACTCAAATGTGAGGATTGAACATCTACACTTGAAATATTTGTGGGGCCACATAAGTTTTGAATCAGACTAATATTTGTGGGCCCACTATAATTCATATATTTTATCCACTCCGTCCATCCATTTTACCAGATAATTTTATGGTTTGAATGAAGAGAAAAAAAACTATTATTAGCTTGATCCAAAACTTTTGTGGTCCACTAATGGTCAATCACCATTGTTTCCTATGGTATGGTCTACCTAATTATTGGATCTGTTTTATTTTTTGGATAATGTCCTGAAATGATATGGAAAAACGGATGGACGGGGTTGATACTAAATATAGTTGTCTTAGTTCAATCGGACAACACATAGCTTAGGACCCTCTACAAAGGAAATCTATACACCTCTTTTTTGAAACTTTATGATTTAAAAGTGTGTATTAAAGGCTTTTTTAACAATCCCCAAAGTTTCATTAAAAAATTCAACCATTTTCCCAATGTTTCCCCATGTTTCCCAAAAAGTGCGATAAACTATGCGATACAAACGATATATCCCGTGCGATAACCGATACGTATCTGTATCCCAAGGGTGCGATACATTGTGCGATACCGATATTTCGAACACTGGCAAAAAGCAAGGTTCTATCTTTCAAGAACGCATTACAAAAAGCCTACTCAGCTTATATAAACCAACATCATTTCTAGAGTTGTCAAAGCATCTCCCATTTCTCTCCCCAAATAGACCAAAGGGCTGCTAAGATTGCCAACAGCCACTCTGCTCGAGCTTGATTTGAAAGACAAACCTCTTGACCCACCTCCAAAAAAAAAACTATCCACCGAAGAGAGCATGGACCACCACATCTTGAATGAAGAGAGAATAGAATCCCAAATCCCTTGAGTAAAAGGGCAATGAATGAACAAATGATCAACTATCTCATCACTACCCACACACACAGCACAAATGTTCAGAATCACCAATACTCTTTTCTGAATGTTGTTGATAGTCAAGATCCCCTCTTTCTACCAACAAGCCACACAAAAGCCCCCATTTCCGGAGCACTATACCACCATAACGTGGCTGTCAGAGCATGGCCCTCAAATGAGTGGGAACACAACAACGAATAGAAAAGGCTAACTGAAAAACAGCCCGAGCTTTCCTTATGCTGCACCAACCTATCTTACTCCCCAGAAAACGGACTAGCCAGATGGATTTTTTGGACTAAAATGAAGTCTTCAATTTCTTCAACTAATAGATTCTGCCAACAAGGGGCCAACCACACCCCCAGGGAACCACTAACTAACCAAGAACTTGCAACTGGTATATTGCCATCTGTCGTTAAACTGGCCAAGCCTAGAAACTCATTTAATAAGGGAGAACCCATCACCCAAACATCTTCCCAAAATCTAATCTCTTCTCCATTTCCAATCAAGAAACAAATCCCCTCCTTAAATTTAGCTTTCGCGCTAAAGACACCCTTCCGCAACCTAGACGCTTTATATAAGGAAGCATCTCGTCCACCATCCCCATCCTCACAGCCATTGTTTGGACTACTATCTCCAATATTATCGATAATATCCCCAATATTATCCGTATCTCCAGCTTGGCGATATCAATTACACTGGCAGTATCAGTGATTCCACGTATCAGCGATATATCGCTAAGTATCTCCAATGTATCGCCAATATTTTTTACCATGTAAATTCCAAGTGTCACTTGTAACCAGTGTTGGAAATAGCTATGCTATGTAGCGTGTATCTTACGCTACGTAGCGTAGCTTAGCCTTAACGCTGTGTAGCTTGTGAAAATAGCCTAAGTCGCGTGTAGCCTGCGTTACATGATAATTTATCTACGCTACAAAATAATTGGCATACGCTACACGCTACATAGCTCACATTACAAGTTATTTTTCACTACAACATTAAAATCATTTAATGGTTTCAATGATTTGTTACATTTTTTTATTTTCAATAAAAATTAGTTAATCTTTCAATGCTTTTAGTAAAATAATATAAGTAACAATATTAAATAAGTTTCGTTGCTCTTTCTTTACCTTTATACTTTAATTATTTCCTTTCTTATTACTATAGGTTGCATTTGATTGCACCAAATATCATGAAAATTTGTAAATTTCATTATTAATCAGCCTAATTTGGTGTAAAATATCATGAAATTGGTACAACCAAGCATAGCCTTCATTAAAAATATAGTAGCATGTAGCATACGCTACACGCTATGTAGCTTATGCCTCACGCTTCAGAGGGGTGAATGCTACGCTAAATGCTATTTCGCTATTTAAAACATTGCTTGTAACACCAATATTTTCAACTGTGTAAATTCCAGGTGTCGATTTTATTGCCAACGTATCGGTGATCGATTGTATTGCCAATGTATTGGCAATATTTCGATAATATTGCCCCTATATCACCAATGTATCATATCGCCAAAAATCTGTTTATTTAAAAAAAATAAATTTTCCACTTCAATTTTTTTATAGGTGCATGATCCTGTGATGAAATGCATGTTTGTATGTGTGTATCAAGGTGTTCCGTTGCGGTATCGGTGGGCGTAATGGTGCCCACCGTTACCTATATCGATACGCCCCATATCAGCCGATACGGGGTGTGTAACGGTGCAATTTTTATTTTTATTTTTGGTCAAAAAATTATGGAAAAATATCCATTAAATCCGAAATATTCTAAATATTCCAAATATGCAATCATCTATAATTTGGAACATGTTTATGGTGGTGTAACGGTCCACTCTTTGATGAGAATGTTGTATCAGGTTGTCTGATGATTTTATTAATTTGATAAATTGGGATTAACTGCAAACCCTTTATATTTAATTTTCTAATTATATAATATCAATGATAAATTTAATAGAATGAATTTAATACCAAAACATCTCACATTTATAGGTTTGACAATTATTTATAGTATTGGTGTATTACATACCTCGCAAATCGCATACATTTTATTTCAACATATAGAGTCTAGAGACTTTTAGGCCCTATTATGTAATTTATATACCTAACAATTTGATATCTTTAACTCTAAAAAAAATTGATATCATTTCCCCAGTAGATCCTAAGAAAAAATTGGAATTAGATTTGAGTGAATAGTGCTGTTAATTTGGGGCCAATTTGGTTGACCACTCGATGTCACAAATCAGCCTCAAATTTATGCAATTTATTAGCTCTTATTCCACTAATGATTAATGGACATTTATTGGACAGTGAAAAATGCAAAATATCAAATGGTCCTGTTTCAAAAAACAAATGTCTACAAATTAATGGTTAAAATCATTCAAACAATACCGTGGCAACAATAATCCCATAATTTAATTGGTTAATTTTGAGTAATACATGCCTCGTGTACAATTTTTATGGCCCTGTACGTGTGGTCTACCCCGATGTATGTATTGCATATACATGTTATCCACAAGTTTTACCAACTCATTTTAGTACATGGTCCAAAAATGAGGCAGATCCAAATCTCGGTTGGACTACTGGAGGGTGAACCCTAAACGTGGGGCCACCTCAATGTCTTGCCAACCCATTTCAAGGCATGGTCCAAAAAATGAGGCAGATGTGGATCACTAGTGAGTGAGGCCTTGAATGTGGGGCCCACCTCATTGTATTTGTTGTATATTCATGTCGTCCATCCTTTTTGCTAACTCATTTTAAGGTATGGTCCAAAAAATGAGGTAGATTGAAATCGTAGGTGGACCACACAATAAGAATTGAATTCCCACCATTAAAAACTTGTTGGGACCAAAAAATGTTTTGGATCAAGCTATTATTTGGGTTTTCCCTTCAACCAAATCTACGTGACCTTATCAATAGGTTGGACGGCGTGGATATACAATGCATGCATCAAGGTGGGCCCCATGGTCAAGGAAGCACCAAAGTGGACCGTAATTATGATCTAACTCACTGGATCTTTGTTAGAAAAAAGAAAGACATGGTTAAAAATAAGCCACGTTGGCTTGTTTTGAATTGAAAAGGGAGAGAGAGGGTTTCCCTCGTAAACGACGAAAAGAGAGAAAGAGGGATTGTTGTGCGCACGTGGCAAAGTTCTATGGGCCCCAATGTGATGTATATGTTATATCCACACCATCCATCCATTTTCTCTATCATTTTAGGCCATGATTTTTTTTTAAAAATGACCATCCAATGCTCAAGTGAACCACACTGCAGAAAGCAGTGGGGACAATGATGTCCACCGTTGAAAGATTCCTAGGGCCCACCATGATGTTTATTTGCCATCCAACCTCTTCATAAGGTTTAAAGACTTGGATGATGGGAAAACACAAATATCTACTTGATCTAAAACTTTTGTGGCCCTAAGAAGTTTTCAATGGCAGGCATTCAATCACCTTTTTTTGTGTGTGTGGTCCACGGGAGCTTTAGATCTGGCTCATTTTTGGGCTCGTGCCCTAAAATGATATGGAAAAATGGATGGATGGTGTGGATATAACGCACACATCACGGTGGGGCCCACAGAACTTTGCCGTGTCAACATAATGTCGTGGTGTGCTAAACCACGTAATCCGAGACCTCATCGGGCTTCGAAATCGAAAAGAGAGAGGGGGGTTCATAAATGGGTAGAGAGACCAAGAGAGGGAGAATCGCACGCGACAGTCTCTCTCCCTTTTGAGTTTGAAACCCAGAGAGAGAGAGAGAGAGACGCATGGTTGTCTCTCTATGCCTTCAATTTCGAAACCCTAACCAGAGAAAGATGCGCATAGTTGTCTCTCCCCCTTCGATTTCGAAACCTTAACCCTAAGCGAGTGAGAGAGAGAGAGAGAGAGAGAGAGAGAGAGAGAGAGAGAGACGATGCTGGCAGAGGAGTAGAAGAAAGAAGAAGAATCGTTTCCAAGAACAGGTGTCTCTTTTTCTTTTCTTTTCTTTTCTTTTTTTTTTTTTGGAAAGATCACAAAACTTTTATTAAAAGGAGAAAGGGAAACAAAAACGGGGGGTGGGAGGAAGAGAGATCGCCGAGGAAGCAATCTCGGCTAAACTCCCAGGAAAGGAAAAAAAAAGAAAAAAAGATCACAGTCCCTTAGACCCATTACATGCACAGCCCATTCTATGACTAATCTCTTAGCTTTACTGGTTGTAGCCATTTCAGTGTTAGAGGAGTCCCTGAAACATCTACCGTTTCTCTCTTCCTAAATTGACCACCAGATTGCGATTTTTGTCATTCTCCACAAGCGAATCTTTTGCTTACCCAGCCTAATCCCATGCCAGGCTTGGAGAAGTTGGGTCACAGAGTTTGGAAAGCACCACCGGATGTTGAATCTCATGAAGAATTCTGACCAGATTCTAGAGATAAATTGACAAGAGAGAAGCAAATGATCGATAGATTCTTTGTTCTTCATGCAGTAAAGGCAAACGATGACAATTGGCATTCCCCTTTTTCTTAAATTATCCACCGTTAGGATTTTCTTGGTTCCCACTAACCACCCAAAAGAGGCGTATTTAGGAGGGATGGGGTATTTCCAAATATGGAAAGACGGATGGGTAGCGTGAGGGGTCTGGATACGGTCCAACAAAGAATAAAAGGACTTGACATTGAACTTACTGGACTTGTCCGCCTTCCAGAAAATACTGTCAGAAGAAAGAATATCTGGAGTGCCCCCATAAATGCGCTCGAGGAGCCCCACATATTCTTCCTTCTACCTCCCAGTCATGGAGATTTCTCCTACAGGCTACAGTCCACATTCCACTCGATTTTGTTGGCTGAATTAGAGAAACAGTTAGCAATAGTAATATCTAGATTGGGGGCGAGGCGAAAAATGTTCGGAAAGTCTTCTTTCAAAGGAGCTTCTCCCACCCAAACATCTTCCCAAAACCGGATGTTGTCACCTTTCCCAAGAACGAAACCGATGCCTTTGACCACTTCCCTCTTTAGAGATAGAATTCCTTTCCAAATAGATGAAGCCCTGTAAAGAGAAGAATTCTTGGTCCACCACCCGCCAATAGACCTATCGTATTTCCCTTTAATTATCTTGTTCCAAAGACTATCATTATTCGAACCCAGTCTCCAAATCCACTTTCCTAGAAGAGCCCTGTTCATTATCTTGAGATCTTTAATCCCCGCTCCACCTTCTTTGAACTGCTTACAAACTTGAGGCCACTGCATAAGATGAAACTTTTTCTTCTCTTCCTTGCCACACCATAGGAAGTCATGTCTTAATCTTTCCAAAGTACCCAACATAGAGGCTGGGCATTTGAAGAGGGGCATATAATATATGGGTAAGTTAGAGAGAGCTGACTTGATAAGGGTGAGACGACCTCCCAAAGAAAGGTATATGCATTTCCATCGACTCTATTAATGACCCTGTCCCATAGGGATTTGGAAGGCGAGCCCAAGTAAAGGGGGAGACCAACAAAAGATGTCGGGAGCGAGACTGAAGAGCAAACAATGGAATCCGCAAAAGCATTAACTTCCTCTTCCTTCAAATTGACCCCAAACATCTACGATTTTACCATGTTAACCTTTAACCCCGAAACGGCCTCAAAACAACGGATCGTTGTGCGCAAATTATCAACCTTGACTGGATTTACCTCGCTAAAAATCAGAGTATCATCTACGAATTGAATGTGAGATATCAGAGTTGGAAATCCTTTCACTCTGATGCCGCCTATAATTCCCGCCTCCCCCACTAGAAGGAAAAGGAAATGGGATAAAGGGTCACCTTGACGAATGCCTCTGGAACTCCTAAAGAATCCTTTCGGAGTCGCATTAAGAAGAATGGAGAAGTAGGCCGACGCTATGCACTCTCCAATCCATCCTCTCCATTTATCTCCAAATCCCATCCGCCTCATCATATATTGCAGAAAAGACCAGTTGACATGGTCATAAGCCTTTTCGATGTCCAACTTACAACATATTGACTTCGATCCATCCTTGTAATTGGAGTCTAAGCACTCATTTGCTATGAGCACACAGTCAATAATCTGTCTCACCGGGATAAAAGTCGTCTGCAGGCCAGAAATAATATTCCCCATAACCTTCTTCAAATGAGAAGCCAATACTTTCACCAAAATTTTGTACGGGCCCCCTAGAAGACTTATAGGCCTGAAATCTTTGAAGGAACTGGCACCGGGAACTTTTGGGATTAATGCGATAAATGAGGCCCCTAATCCTTTAGATAATCTACCCCTTTCGTGAAACTCGTTGAAGAAAAGCATGATGTCTTCTTTGATCACTTTCCAGAAAGTAGAAAAAAAAAAAAAAAAAAAAAAAAAAAAAAAAAAAAAAAAAAGATGGGAAAACCATCAGGGCCAGGAGCCTTGTCACTGCCAAGGGAAATCACTGCTAGCCTCACTTCTTCGAGGCTGAAAGGGGCTTCTAAGAAATTAGCATCTTCTTGGGATAAACTGTCCATCTGAAGGTGGTCCAGCAGCGGCCTGTGCCATCGATCCTCCTTCAGCAGGGAGCTGAAATACGCAATGGCTGCCTCCGAAATTTCGCCTTTATCTTTCGTACGACGACCATTCACAGAAATACTGTTGATTCTATTGATTCTAAAGTGCATGTTGGCAATACTATGGAAGTATTTTGAGTTTCTATCACCCTCCTTTAGCCATTTGACTTGAGACCTCTGCTTCCAAGCAATTTCCTTCTCAAGGGCCCTGTCAGACAAAGATTGAATAAGATGAATTCTTTTTTATAGAACCTCAATCGACATGATGCCATCTTCAACTTCGATATCTATCGCTTGCAACTCAACCATTATCGATTCCATTTCCAAGTCCCTTTTGAGAAGCACTTCCTTCTTCCACTACTTCAGCTTGTCCTTTAACATTCTGAGTTTGCTGCAAAGCCTATGACCTGCAAAACCTGTAACATGGAACTCACCCCACCAATCAGAAACCAACTGAAAAAAACCTCTAATTTTAAGCTAAGAGGATTCGAATTTGAAGGGTTTTGGGCCCCAATTGTATTCATCGGTCGACAACATAATTGGGTTGTGATCAGAAGTAGTTCTCAAAAGGGCAGTCTGAGAAACAAGGGGAAATCTTTCCACCCAATTAAGAGACTAAGAATCTGTCTAATCTAGAATGGGAGGGATTAACACGACAGTTAGTCCAAGTGAATCTGGCCCCTTGCAGAGGGAGGTCTACAATTTCCTGATCCTCAATCCAATTAGAGAAGGATTGCATCGAAGGAGACACTTTCATTCCATGAGATTTTTCTTCAGCATACCTGGTAATGTTGAAATCACCGACGAAACAGCATGGGCCCGAGAATTTTCGCTTTGAGGCATTCAACTCCTCCCAAAAGGCAGGCCTTCTGGCTTCAAGGAAAGGATCGTAGACAGAAGAAATAAGACACTGTTGATTAGAGGATATATCGGCCAAAATAACCGAGACAGAAAAGACCCCATTCTAAGAATTTACCAGCGTCCAAAGGGAGGATTTCCGCGCTATCAAAATGCCTCCTGCACTTCCATTCGCTTCCAGCGTCACCCATTTAGCATCAGCTGCCTTCCACAGCGATCTCAAAATTCTATCATTAAAGATCTGGACTTTTGTTTCCTGGAAACAAACAATATCAGGGTTGTGGGAGTCGCAGGTCAATCTTCTCTTCTATTTCGACCCCACTCCTCTAACATTTCGCGAGATGATTTTCATTGGGGAACTATGTTGCCCCGAGAACCCTGAAGCTCTGCGGTCTTGCTAAAATCAGTCGTTAATCCCGCAAAAGAGGCAAGGTGTTGAAGCTCTCTATTGTTGCACGATTTGTATAGTCTGTTTTTGGGAGATCTCGTTACACAGAGAGGTCTTCCACGAGCTTTGACACACTAAAAAAGGGCGATGTAGTCCTCCAGACAGTCCCCAAAAGATAAGCCAACAACCCTTCCAACGTGACTTATAGCGTCTCTTATCCATTTTTTCTTCTGGATCGTGTTGATGAGGTTCACTCTGCTTTCTTGCTCTAACCTCTTCTTTACCGTAAAGACCCCCTGCTTTGTTGAGTTGCCAATCCGGACCTAAAGGGGCTCCGCTTCTATGACGCGCTCATTTAACTCTTCCTGGAAGAGGGAGATGAGAGCTTGATCAGAAAAAGCATCAAAAGAAGCCAAAGGGGAGGAAGGGAGAGAGTCGAGAGAGGTCAGGTTATCTGAATTGTAGGACTTGACAGATTCCGCCATGTCTTCACTCTCATGGAGGTGGAGTCTTAGGTCAAGCAGGAGGATCCGATGGCTGGAACCTTGGCGTTTAAAGATAGCGGAGGTCCCTAGTTCAGAAACCTAATGATTCGAGGGAGGTATCGAGGCTTTTGATGTGTTATCTGGAAGGCAAAACAATCTGACATCTGTCGCAATGGAGGCCACTGGAATTAATCTACAGTCTAGATGGGAGTCTGGACTAGGGGAAAGGTTTAAGTTGAAGGCCCGATCCGACTCCAACAAAGAACCCGACCTGAGAGCAACAGTTGAAGAGTGTATCGATGAAGGCCCGATAGGTGGACCCAGATCCAGGTCGTGGGCGTCAATGGCGCCATCTGATGACGCAAAGTCTCCCATCTCCAGTAGGGAAAAAACGTTAGAGCGATCGGCTCTAGTCGAGATCACAAAGGTCTCCAAGAGACATGGCCTAAGCTCGGTTTGCCATTTGGAGGAACCATCGTGAGTGAGAGAATGGGCCACCCGTTCAGAGAGATCAGCGGTAGTGGGTGCTCCCCATGTCACACTGCTCAAGGGGACACTGCCCAAGGACGCTTGAGACAGTGAAATCATGATTTTGCCAGGGCTAGAGACACGTCTCTGGAAATGCCGTTCCACACGTTGAGAGGCTTGGCAGGGGTCTGACACTACCATCATGATAGGCAGTTGTCACGGTATTGCGATTCGGAGTTCCCCAGGAGCACCGTGTTTGGTGTGTCGCACCGTCTTCGTTGTCGACGCCGGGGATCGAGGAAAGGGTGCCAGCTTCCTTCATCCTCCACAGATCACCCCATCTTAGGTTCTGGTCGTTCGTGGCCTCCCTTTGGACCGGCAGAAAGAGTTTCTTGTTGTCCACAAAGACTTCTATGTGGGAGGGCATGCAGTCTCCTTTGCTTCTTCTGACCCAAACTCTGATGACCGTCATTTCCTCCACTGATTTTGTTTTAGGGTCCAGTTCGATGAACGAGCCCACCATGGAAGCTGCTAAGATAAAGAACTCCTCGTACCAAAGTTCAAGAGGAATCGTCCAAATGAGGATCCAGACATTTTCCAACCCGAAATATGAAAAGTCGTCCCATCTCTGGACTTTCAGAATCGGACCCTCTGTGTGTAGCACACCAGCCATGAGCAGAGCATCCGGGTTGACTCCCGGACCTGTCTTGATCCATAGCTCATTGTAACCGATGGGTTTGATGGGTAGGCTGACGGGTGGATGTCACAGCATTCATCTATCCAACGCCGAACCTGAGGGATCGATACACCCTCTCTTGTTATTGCCACAACTGTATTCTCCAGATCCTTTTTAGCATGAGCAAATTGATCTTGGTTGATCCGCAGCACATTATCTGAGCCCGAGATTGGTTCCTCAACCGCCTTAATCTTCTTAGTTTCTTCCTTGTCCTGGTTTTGTCGATAGGTTTGTTGTTGGGTGTTTTGAGAGCTAGACGACCCCAAGAGGGCTTCCTTGAAAGATCCTCCATTAATCTGAGTGGAGATAAAGGGAGTATTTGTCCTTTTCGGCTCCTTTGAGGCCGTGGTCTTTCCGATGGGCCCATTCTTCTGTTTTCTTTCAGGGCCAAATCTTGCCCTTTGAACCAACAGAGCAGTTCTGCCAAATCCCTCTCCGTGAAGCATCTAGACCGCCCTCGAAAGTTCCTCCTCTGATCTCATTCTGATGAGTGTGAAGCCTCTGAAATGGCCGCTTATCCTGTCCCTAGGCATAACAACATCCATTACAGCTCCAGCCCGCCCGAATACTCTTGATAGATTTATGGAGAACCATCCATCTGGGAATCCTCTGACAAATAGAGTTGGGAAACTGTCAACCGCCCTAGGTTTCCGACCCGCTTCCTTCCCTTTGCCCTTCCTACGCGCGACTTCATGCCAAACATCTTGAGATTCCTTGTTTTGGTGGAGTTGGTGAATCTTCGGCTCGTTGTCAACTGAGATGATTTTGCTGGAGGCCGCATCGTCTCCCGATCCTCCAGGTGGCTTTTGTCGAGCGATTATCGTCGTCTTCACAGCTCTTTTATTTTTTTGCACGGTGCGTGACACCCAGGAAGGTGTGCCCTCGGGCGCAACTTGCGTTCAAAGAAGATAGAAGAAGAAAGTTTTTTCGGGAGGAAAAACGTTACGGGGTAACGGCCGTTATGCTTATTTTTCTTAGACCTCACCGATTCGACCTCGAATTGCGTAACGGTCATGGCCGTTACCATTACATATCGTCGTTACAGTCGATACGTAACCGATTTGGGACACCCTGGTGTGTATATGTATGCATGTGCATGGACGGACGGATGGATCGTGGATAGATGGATGTATGTACGCATGGATGGATGGTTGGATGGATGAATGTGTGTGTGCGCATACACGCATGGATGGATGGATCATGCAAGTGTGTTTGAATGAATATATGTGCATGCATGCATGGATGGATCCACCATTTTCCCCATATTTACCCAATGTTTCCCTAAGTCAATGATGCATGCTTTTAAGCCCCATTAAGGGAAACTTATTAATTGTTTTTTAATATGCAAATATGTGTATTTTAACATCTCCTAAAGTATCATTATAAAATTCCACTATTTTCCCCATGTTTCTCTAATGTTTTCCCAAGTCAAGTTTCACACTTTTAGACCCCCATTAAAGACAAACTTATTATGTATGCGTCTTTTTTTACAATTATTTGATTCCTAAATACGCAAATGTATATTTTAGCATCTCCTGAAGTTTCATTCAGAAATTCTGCCATTTCCTCATGTTTCCATGATATTTCCAACAGTCAGCAATACATTTTCAGGTATCAGCGATCATATTGGCAATATCGATACTTGTTTCCATATCCCCAGCCAACGATACATGTAACGATACCTATACTACGAACACTGCTCACAACCATACATGGAAGCAACTGATTTTCTCCATAGAGAGTTTTCCTCCGACCCAAACCATCACCACCACTTCCCTAGAAACGCTAAGTTCATAGTTTCCAACACTTATGTCACAAAAAATCATTGATATATTGGTGAATATTGGTGATACTGGGGAGTTTTATAACTTTCCTTGATTTTGTATTAGTAGCAGGCAATATCGATAGTGTCGGTTGATATATCAGCCGAACCAATATTTATGTCACTTGCACTATAGAGTTTCCTTTAGCTCTATTCAAGTGCATAAAAAGAAATATGGAGGCAAATGATGTCACATAAACAAACAATGATTAAAGCTTGAGGAAATAAAGCTATAATTGAAGTAGATCCACGTCTTCTTTCTTCCTTTCTTCTTCTTCTTCTTCTTCCCCTTCACTTTTTTCTTTTTCTTTTTTTCCTTTTTTTTTCCCCCTTTTTGATTGTTTGATAAGCTGCAAAGTAGATCCATGTCAAAGGACGGAGGTGGGAGAGATGAGTGGATACAACAAGAGGTCAAAGAATAATGCAAACAGAATGCTCCTACACCACTTGCGGAATGGTGCTTTATTTTCCCTTTGTCAAATATTTAAACACAAAAGATTAACATGGATTGCCTCAATCCAAAAGTTCAAACTGAAGAATAAAGAGCATAAGCATCCCATATAAGATTTATGCTTCATTGACACAAACATAGAAGTTCCAATAAGATAGTCAAGAAATCATGCGAAAATGTGAAAAACATAACAGATTCAACTTTGAAATATGTATCCCAGTAATCAACCAATTCATTACCTCACACCAGCCTCATTGTGACCAGGCTTATTGGTATTACAGATATTGCATTTTGTACGTTTTGCCCAGTTGATATTGCCGCACCTGAAATAACCACGTGAATATAGAAAATGAAGCAGTGATCCTGACTAACCTGAAGTAAAAAATAATAAATAAATAAAATCTCTCCAAAAAACATCCATTTATCTTTTCTATTTTTCTTTTACCTAGGTTAAAACATCCATATATCATTTATATGAAGTTGGGAGCAGAAAGGAAACATAAAAGCAGTAGCTTCTGTCAGACGAACAATAAAAAATGTTTACTGAAGCCTCACAGGAAAGATGCAGTCTGGAATTTTTAAACATGTTGAAATAGTCTTACATTGGACAGGGCCAATCATTTGGACCAAAGAGCCCTGTTGGCCCACCAGCAGATTGGCCACGGCCCCCAGAGTCATTGCTTCCACGGCCCCTCCCTCGACCACCACCCCCTGCAACCATGCCAGAGGCACCAGCAGGGCGAGCAGTTCCGCAGCGGTTACAGACACCACGAAATGTGAAGTTTACATTGGAGCAGCTGCTTGAAAAGAAGAGCATGAGAAATACATTTATATATTCCTTGTGATCAAGAATGCACGAAAATAAGGTGAAAGAGGTCTAAAAGGGAAAGAAAGAGCTGCTCACCAAATGTCACATCACAGACCTTGTATTGGGACACAACCAGTCTCCTTCCTGTTGCCATGCTTTTCCTGAAGCATCACCCCGTCCTCTACCTCTTCCTGCACCCTCATTCAAATCCCTAGCATCTTCCTCTTGTCCGCCAAAATCACCAGCTACACTTAGATCGCCAGCATGATTCATTTGATGGGTGAAACCCGAATTATATGAATGATCAACTGAGTCTTTCGACTTTGACTCAGCTATATGTACCTCGATAGTACTCCCATGAAAATCCTTGTTATTAAACCATTCCACAGCAGCCAATGCTGCATGTGGATCCTCATATGTCACTGTTGCATCACCCTTTGGTTCACTTGTAACTTTATCTCTGTATAACCAGATCTTTGGTCGACCAGTCCTTTTGTCCTTCTATAAATTAAAAATGAAAAAAGAAGGAAAAATAATGATTTATCTAGGTTCTCAAGAAAAGGGAATGGTATGGTTTATGGAACTTTGCTAAGACCACATGCGTGTACAAGTCAGCTAATGCACATGCCACCATGTATCTCAGTGTGGCAGACAGGTGAAATACCCAAACCAGACATCAGGTGGACCATGTAAATGTTACTGCCCAAAGATAAAGGTGGAACTTCAGCTGCTTTTTTCATAACCATACATTTATTCATTTAATTCATCATGATTTATCCAAGTTCTCAAGAAAAGAGAATGGTATGATTTATGAAACTTTACTAAGACCATACGCGTGTACAAGTCAGCTAATGCACATGCCACCATATATCTCAGCGTGGCAGACAGGTGAAATACCCAAACCATCCATCAGGTGGACCTCACCATGTAGATGTTACTGCCCAAAGACAAAGGTGGTCCATTCAGTAGAAGCACCATTAGATTAGACATAAGTTGGCAGATTAGAAAACCTTGGCTACTTTTTTCATAACCGTACGTTTATTCATTTAATTCTGACCAACTGACTAATGGACCAACCTGATTCTTGGAAGAGGGAATCTATGCATTGGTAATTTGGTACCCTTCTGATGATGGTTTGGAAATTTCACTTGTCTGCCACACTGGCATATGTGGTGGTGTGTGCATTAGCTGACCTGTACACACGTGGGCTTACCAAAGCTCACGATTTATGCATATGAAAAGATAAGCAAAACTAGTACCAAGTATAGTTCCAAAATGATACCCAGTGGAACTCCCTACCTTTAGCAACCCTATGGTGCCAAAAAAATCAGCCAGCATACTCTCATCAGTTCCAGGAGGTAAGTTACAGACATACACAGAACCATTTAAAGGGTCTCCTCTTCCCATATAACTTGCCATGTCAATGCTCTGGTCTTATGAGGTTATAGGGAACATAACATGCACCCAGTGATGGACATTCAGAAAGACGTTACCTGAAAAAAAAAAAAAAAAAACCAACTTTCAGGCAGGGATAATCAATAATTCATCAAGTTCACAATACAGGTCAAGGCAAGTATCTCATTAAGATTTTCACAATGCAAGATAATCCCAATTAATCCAAAGTAATTCATACAACAAAATATCAGGCAAGCTTAACAAAAATAAAAGCATAAATAAAAACATCAGGAATATTTATTTATCAGCATCGTAGAGTTGAAAGCATCAGGAGAATGAATGAGAACAACCGAAACAAAGCTTATAAATATATCAACCTTCTAGCAGACCAATTTGGGATCTAGGAACCTCATGTGGAGGCTCAAAAAAGATTTCTAAGCTCGAGTGGTGGACATCCTTCAATCCTCTGCAGAATGTGAGTAAAAGAGTTGCTAAAAAGTTGAGTTCCTAAACCTCAAAATCAAAGATTGGCAAAAGAGCCGGTTTTGGGAGATAGTACATTTGAAGGCCACGGTTTTGAAGGATACAAAAATTTTAGTATTGAGCCGCATACTCTTGCAGAAGGAGAACAAACTAAACTGAATTCATTTGCACGGTATTCAATGCTCAGATATGCATGTGGGACCCAGTGAAAAGTTTAGCATCCAACTGAGAGTGCAGGCCCCATAATATCAGCAATAGGCGAGAGCAACTAATACTTGCCCCTTGCAATTATTGCAAAGACTGTTACTCCATGTGTGCCTTGTAAACAAACTGCCCAGCTATCATCAAAACCAGTCAAGCTATCATATACCAAAAGGCAATTCAACCACAACAACAATAACCACGTTTGAAGATGGAAATCGCTTAAAACTGGTTGTAGGTGAAGGTAAACCTACTTTTAATTTAAAACTAAAAAAGCATTTAAACTCACAGCTAGGATGAGTTGACTTGGTCGGATGTCAACAAGAGTCAAGACTCGATATAAACTGGCAAACAGTACAATATGGGCTACATTCCTGTCTTACTTAAGCACCATTTTGAAAATGGTGGTGACTAATCCAACTCACATGAGGAACTAATGTAGATCTATCCATCTAAACTATGGGTCCCCTTGTGGATGGAGTGTATCTCTAAAAGTCATAGTGATCAAGTAATTGTAACCATCCATATGGAAAATGGATGGTTCAAAGTGAAATAACAAGTAGTTCAAATTCAAATAAAAAATCAGATCATCAATATGATCATCGCAGTGTAATTTTTTGGCTGCGCGCAATCAACAATTTGCACTGTATGGATTGCCATACAACTATGCCATGTGTCATTCAAAGTGTCCCCACCATTTCTACAACAAGTGAAGAAGTCGCTTTACTCTATTGAGTCTACTCCCATTTCCTGCAGCATTTACTAACAGAAGGGAATGTCACAGCCTAAGTGCTTCTCCAATCTTAGGCAGCACAACACAGTTACACCACCCCTTTGTGAACAAGTCAACCTACCAGACAAGTGTAGCCAAGCCACTTGGAAGAGGAGAGAAGATGATAGAGACTCAAGGCAATAGAACTTGTATTGCACTAGAGAACACGAGACCTTACAACTTCCCAGGTAGGGGTGTCAATGGGCCGGGCTTGGGCCTGAAAATCTAAAATTTGAGTAGGGTTTTTTTTTAGGTTAGTTAAAATGAGGAACCCTACTCCATGAGTAGGGTTAAGAACCTCCTAACTACTTTACATGAATAGCTAAGATGGTGCCATTTGGTGATCATCCCATGCCCAGGACGTCACGACCCAAAATTCGGGGGCCGAGTACACAACTTGAGTCTCGAGTTCCGTGGTGTGACTTAAACACATAGGTGTATATATTAGTATCCCAATCACATAAGAATGGCAACTTATCTAAATTGATAAATAAAAATAAATTCATAACCCAAACGTGCCAACGATTCGGTAGTTGACCCATAGTCGGGCCTCATTACAAATCTTTTAAAATGTCTAAAGGTGAAAATATAAAATTTAGTCAAGGGCAGCTTGCTCTGCTAACTCCTCCATCAAGAAAGGCCATTGATCATGAGGGTCGAAAGCCATTTCTACCTCGCCATTTGCTCTTGGGCCACGGTTTCATTCTCCACTAGATCTGATTGATTTCCACAAACAGAGGGTGAGTTGACCGAGCCCAGTGAGAAGTTCTCACCAAGGTTCTGCCAAAATCAAATCATAGATAGGTGAAAAAAAATGCATACATAAGAGTATTGATTAAGTGGATGCATGTGTACAACAGGTAGGGGATGAATCTACCCGCATGGGATGGAAAAAAAAAAACGTCAACCCGCATCCACCATATGGGTAGGCTTCCACTGTATAGGTAGGCATGGGTAGGACCCGCATCTAGAAGCAATGCTACCAGGATCAACCATCTACCGTAAGGGCATGATCAACTTGCTCGTGTCATGCATGCATGATGATTTGGTTCCATCTTTAGTTAGATAAGTTTACACATTGGCAGGTTTATATATATATGAATTTAGACATAATCCAAAGAAGTTATTGAATCCACATATATACCATGAATATGAAATAAAATCAAGTTATATCATCAAGGCGTAAAACATAGAGCTAAGATGAGCATAAATCACTAAACACTACCTTGACTTGATTATGAGGATTCGAGTTGGGATCCCTCAACTTTGTCTAATGAATCTAATGAAGTAGACATTGGTACACCTAGTTCACATAAGATTTCATTTAGTTATTCCTTCTTTTGACATCACAAAGTATAAATCAGTGTTTCAAATAGCACTCCTAGCGTAGTAGCCATAGCATAACTAAATAGCATAGATCCCTTGTAGCGTATGCTATAGGGGTCGTAGCGTGTAGTGTTTGTAACGTACGCTACAATTTTATTTTATTTTTTCATTTTTTTTTAAGCTTCACTTGTTAAAAATGATGTAAAACTCATATCATGAAAAAGTTAAAATCAAGCCTTTCTTTGTTTACTTTCACTTAACATGGTAGTGATCCTTTGTTAAAGTTGGTGTGAAACTCACATATTAAAAAACCTTTAAAACTAAACTTAAAAGAAAAAGGGTTTCGAAAGAAAGTTTTCGAAAACCCTTCTTGATATTGATAACATCTGCATTGTACTTAATACTCTTAACCTGTGGGATTTTTATTTCTTTTTCATACTTGTGAGTTGTGACTTGTAGTTTCAATTAGACATTATTAATAAAAGTGGGTTGCTTAGAAAGTTGTTGATGTGATAATTATTTAATTTGGTTTATAACTTTATATATCTTTTTTGAACTTGCTTATATTTGAAAAATGAATCATCCTTTAGGCATTATATATATATATATATATATATATATATAGCTTCTTTTTTTAAACTATTTATCATGTTTTTCCTATTTTTAAATTAAAAAATAGAAGTATCGTGTAGCTCACGCTACACTATTTACACTACACGCTATAAAGGCTAAACGCTACGCAACACGCTACCGCTATTTAAAACACCGGTATAAATTTATGGGTATATGGATGGCTTGGCTCAAGATGGGCTCAAGACACAAAGGGTCAATGATCATGCATGAAGTGCAATGTACCTGGTACCCTTTGGTGAATTCTTAAACAATGTTGGGCCCGCCCAATCAGGAGGATGATCGGCATGTGTAAAGGTAATTTTGGATGCAATTTAATGTTCTATGGGCTTGGAACAGATAAAGCAAGTGAATGGGTTACGTCCTCGTCTGAATTACATTAGTATACAGTCGGGCATGGAACAGATGCAATTGCAATCCATGGGCTACGTCCTCGTCTGAATCCTACCAAACACCATCGATTTCCATCATTTCAGCTTGACTGAACTGAATGTTCGCAGTTAAATTCATTTGTACATCCAAATGCAGCATAACAATGAAGTCCAGTTATCTTGGGAAAACACCCAACATTGTATCGGATTCGAGCATTGTGCCACAAGATAAATCAAGTGATAGTACGCAAGAAATTCAACAGAAAAAATGAAAATTCCAAATCACATTTCTACATAAACAAAATCATTCACACAAAAGCCATCGATTTAGATTCTAATCGTATTGGAAAATGAACGAAATACAGAAGAAGCAAAAGAAATGATTTTTGGAAAAACCTAAAATCTGCAAATCCATCGATAAACCGAATATGATTGATTTAACCCTAACAGATTCCAGATTTCAGATCACTCACCAAGAGAGAGGAGATTAACAGTCAGTTGGAGAGAGAGAGCATTGAGAGAGGCTGATAGGAGAGAGAGGTCTTAGACGAGGGTTCTGTTATGAGGACTGTTTTAACCTTCGTTAGAGAGATCTCATCAACGCCAGGGAGCTCATTCGCGTGCGGCTAACATGTCAATTTGAATAAGTGGCACTCTCAGAGATGAGATCGAAACCTTCCGTTCCGTTCCATGGTGAATGGGCCATGGTCCAAAAATCACGATGTCTGGACGATTCTAACCCTTCAGGCGTGGAAACGGAGTGCCTACAGCCCCCGGCTCCAAGGATGTCCCTATAGCTCTACGTAGCCCAAGCACTGTGAGGCCCGCTCTATTTTATCCACACGGTCCATCGGTTTTTTCAGCTCATTTTAGGGCATGGGTCCAAATTGGAAGTATATCCAAAGCTCGAGTAGACCACATGACAGGATATAACGGGGATAGTGACATCCACAGTTGAAACCTTCGTAGAGCCCACCGTGATGTTTATCTGTCATCCAGCCTGTTATAAGGTCACACAACATGAATGAAGGGAAATCACAAATATCAGTTTGATTCAAAACTTCTTTTACCCCAAGAAGCTTTAAACGCACGGGTATACGTTCAATGGCCGCAGTTTTCTGTGTTGTGGTCCACTTGAACTTGGGATATGCTTCAATTTTGGATTCATGCCTTAAAATGAGCTTATAAAAATATAAACCACGTCAATGAAACACATACATCATGGTGGCCTCATAGAGTTTAAATTCCTTAGTAGGCAGTCGGCATCCCCTACCGGGTTTTTCTCACCAACACTGGGCAAATGAATTAACCTCCAGAAAATCCATACCATGCATCAGATAAACCATACCGTTCTGGCTTTGATTCCAAAAACAGTGTGTTTAAACTCACAGGTGAGTCATTCCAAAAAATTATATCAACCTCTAAATTTACATGGTATGACCCACCTAAGTACGGAAATAGTGTGATTTTTAACTAAGAGGCATGTTAGATGAACAGATTGGATGATATATTCACGGAAGAGTAGGCCCTACACAAAACTAATGGTAGCCAACCGACTCATACGGCATCACATTTGTGAGCTTTGGATTTGTCCGTGCAATTCAATCAAACATAAGGCTACATGTGTGATCGAAGGCCTGTTTTGGGTTTAAGTGTGCAGTTAGAAAGTGTGGGCATGCTAGAGTCGTATTCGACTCAATGTTTGATTGAATGCTGGTGACCGCCACATTGAAACGGCTGAGTAAGGCTGGATTTGGAAACCCAGTTGTCGCCTCAACCATCAGTTGTAACAACGATTAGGTGATTTGCCAAAGGGTAAGGGTGAGTCCTTCCTGATGGATAATTTTTGCCTTAGCGTTAAAGGCTTTTCTTTCTCCAATACTTGCGACCAATGTAAATGCTAATTTTATTAATATGTAGATGTAACTTATTGCAATCGACAAAGTAAAAACTACTAGAGACAATGGAAAAGATAAATACCTAATCCATCTGTGTGAACATATGATTCAGGCGGATGGTTAGCAACATGTGACTCGAAAGATTGATCACCCGAGTAAAGACTCGGTTGATTTGGATCCAACAACTTAAGGTTGTGGATGTTTAATCTAATCCCATGGTACTATATCAGCGATGATGCTGAACAAAAACAATCGATGATATGGCTATACTATGTTAAGATAAAAGAAAAGGGATTGTGTTCGGCGTGGGCCTCGACTTTTTCATCATGTGCTCTTTTTATAGGTTGTCAATGCAACAAAACCCTCGTTAAGTTTCATTGATGGTCTAGGATCCTTCGTATCCACGGTTTGTAATCTTTTGAATAGAGAGATATCCGTAAATATGAAATTATTGGTTTTCAGGTTTTCACTTTTACGTAGATGCTCTCTTATAAGATTTTCAGGACGATGTTGCGTTTAAAGACATCTCAATCAAAGTCATATCCACCCTTCGTCCCTTTTGATTGTGAAACTGATGGGATCGGCTTCATCGGATCGAGCTCTCCCATTCTTTTAATTCTGAATTTGTTCCATTGTAGGTCCATTCCATTTATACATCCATTTAGATATCGATCCAATCTTCGGATATTCAGAATTTTTGTGATCATAGCGAGAGCTTTGAACATCTCTAAGAAGATCTCCTGTTTTAAAAGGATTGCGAGAGACGACCTTTCCAAGTGTATCATATCCAGATCCGTGATAGGATTCTTGCATCTATATGTCTTTTATAGACATGTTGGATACGTTGCATCATTCAAATGTCACGTTAATCATGCCAGCATATCATTCGACGTTTCAATATTCTAAAGGCATGCGTATGATTTTGTGCCACCACATTAATAACAAAAAGACATATTGCTGAAAAAATATTTTTTTTTTAAAGGCAATGAAAGATATCTTCAAATTCAAGTTTGATTCTACGACCATCTAGCTCATTTTGTCAACATATAATGACTTCTTATTGGTCTACATCGGTGTGCCAAAAACGAGTGCAAACAGGTTATCATGATTTTTGGGTTAAATGGTTAAAATGGGGTAGGGTACCTAATGGACAGGGTAGATCTCATAATAATTTTGCTAAAATTGGTGTCTCCGATTTATACTATAACATGGGATGCAAAACAGGTTTATCATGATTTTTGGGTTAAATGGTTAAAATGGGGTAGGGTACCTAATGGACAGGGTAGATCTCATAATAATTTTGTTGAAATTGGTGTATCCAATCTATACTATAACATGGGATGCAAACAGGTTTATCATAATTTTTGGGTTAAATGGTTAAAATGGGGTAGGGTACCTAATGGAAATGGTCGATCTCATAATAATTCTGCTGAAATAGGTGTCTCCAATCTATACTAGAACATGGGATTTCAATCAATTGACAGTCTGGTGGAATCGATTGATAATGCCCCAAATATATGAGTTTGATCGCTAAACAGTTTTTTATAGTTTCTATTGATCGACTATATGGGTTCGATTAATCGGGATAATTTGAAAAAATCAAATTAACTCTTTAGACACTTTTGAGCATGTTTGATTGATCGAACATAAAGGCTTAATCGATCGAGGGTTATATCGACAACGCGTGCGATTTTACGTAATTGCGTGATTTGTTTTGTAATGTTAGGTGTAACACTATATATGGATGGGTATTAACTGTGATTAGGTAACAAAGAACTTGTTTTAAGGAGGTGTTAGGGTTTTGCGAATGGTTTTGAAAAGGCCGAGCTAATAGCCCTAGAGGGAGGGAGGGGGGTGAATAGGACTATGCCAAATTAAAAAATTAACTGTGGAATTGAACAGATATAAATAAAGAAAGCACTAAACAATTCCACAAAGCAGAAATAAATAACAACTTTAAATGTACAAGTATTGAGAGGTTGATACAAATGTTGTTCTAAGGACAACCTTACACCAAAAACCAACGGCTTATGGTAGGACAACCTGATTTCTAGAAAGGTCTGTGTATCAAAATCTCAAACCGATACAAAGGAATAAAGAATAAAAATAGCAAAGAAAATTAACTGCACTATTACAGCATTCCCACACTTACATAAAAAAAGATTACAACATTCTTCACAAAGGCTTAAAAAGAAATTACAATATTCACACAAAGCCACAATTAATTATCTACCACAAAACCAGAAATTATAGTGGTTCGCTTGTGTGTACACCAACTGTTTAGAAAAACAGCCACACAACTACTCCACTCCCAATATCCTCACACAGTGGATATTGGCGTTCACTATGAAATAAGTTTTTCAAGATTCACTTAAAACCTTTACAATTGTATCTTTCAAGTGGGCTTATACAATTCAAAAACCCCACACTCTGAGTTTTCTGGATCACCTCAGACAAACCAAAAGGAAAGAGAGATTTTTTCTGGCTCAACCTCAAAAACTATAAAAGAAATTTATAGAAATGTAAATATACTTATCTCGATATTCTCCTTTGATGAAGCCCAGTAAATCAATTCGAAGTAGATATTCAACGTAGATGTTCAATGTCCACACTCACTTATGAAAATGTTATAAGTTCTAAATGATTTTTAGATTGAAATCACCTTGGGCATACTAGATTTGATTTTGATTCTAAGAAAGGGGAAAACTTAAATCCCTTCTTCAAATAAGATTGGAATATAGAACTCAAAATCAAATACAAAAAAGCTAAATTAAAGAGAATATTAAATCAGCACTAAATAGCTTAAGAATATCACAAACTTATCTCCTAGAGTCGTGTCTTGATTTTGCTTGAATTCAATGAAAAACTTGGAAAATCGTGCTCTATTTATAAGTGCAAAAACTTTTCACTCGACTGGCCCAGAGGTCAGCTCGACTGGTCGAAGGATCAATAAGAATTCAAAAATTCGGGCGCGATAAGATAAGACCGTTCCACGACTGGTCGAGTGGCTGGTACGACCGGTCGAGTGGCCTGCACGACCGGTCGAGTCCTGCTCTCGACTGGTCGAGTAGGACCCAATTTGGTTGTTAGACTTTGAGTCGAGCACTATTCACTCAACTGGTCGAGAAGTCTCCAGGATTGGTAGAGGGTCCAACAAAAAATCTCGAAAATTAGTAATAACCTTTAGACTAGTCAAGGAAATTCTTGGACTGGTTGAACTAGTATTAGGACTAGTCGAACATAGGCTAAGACTAGTCGAAAAAAAGTCTATAAATTTATATAATTATCTAATTTAAGTATGCAATCAATATAACCTAACCTATGGTCAATCTAGGGTCATCATACCTTATAAGTGATATTTGAACATGGAATCATCATTCGCTTCGGTTGACAGTTGATCTTGAAGTACATGAAGTATGATATCTTGACGTATTTTAAAGCTTTGAACTTGAAGTACTTTGAAGCTTGAACTTGAAGTACTTTGAAGCTTGTATTTCACCTTGAGCTTTGAGTCAAACACATTGTCTTAACATAGTTGAAGTTTGAAAGCTTATTTATCACATGATGTTGTACTTGAATCTTTTATTCTTGTACTTGAAGTTCTTAATGTAAAGACCTTTTTTCTTGTACTTAAATTGCTCGATCTTGAATATGAAGATGAGCTACACAAGATACAGATTCCAAGAAGTTTTGGCACTACAAAATTTAACAATCATAGGAGCTAGACATAATAACATTTATAGTTTTCGCATATGTAAGTTGATTATATCTCTTGTAATTCATTTTCGCTTGTCACTTTGTATTATGGTTTTTTCCCAAAAAGTTTTTCCACATAAAATTGTGTGCTTTCTATGGTTGTTTTGTTTGAGTTTATCTTTTATTTGTGTAATTCTACTCAGGGTTGGCTTCAATGGCTTCCAATAAATGCTATCAGAGATATACATTGGGATTTGAGGTTGAATCTGAGATATGGCAATGATGGGATTGAACGTGGAGTATGAGACAAAGAAGTTCAATGGGAAAAATAGCTTTGAATCATGGAAGGTGAAGATGAGAGGCCTTCTAGTTTAACAAAGATTTCAATAGGCACTCCTTAGTATAGTGAAGCATCCTACGACTATGTACGATGAAGAGTGAGAAGAACTACATCAGAGGGCAATTACTTCGATTTGACTATGCTTGTCTGATGATGTCCTCTATAATATCCTTGATCAAACGACTACACAGGAATTTAGATGAAGTTAGAAAGTTTGTACATTACGAAATCTTTCAGTAATCATTTGTATCTGAAGAAGCAATTCTATAATTTGAAATGGTGGAAGGGTTGGATCTTAATGAATACATTAGCATATTCAATTAATTACTTTGCAAGTCGATGAGTGTGGAGGTAAGGATGGATGTGAAAGATAAAGCCATAATCCTGTTGACGTCTCTCTTGGAATCTTACAAGTATCCGGCACTAGTAGTGAAACTTTAGACGTCAAGATTGTTATCTCACCCTTCAATCTAATCAATTGAGAAATAAAAGCAGTGGCAAATGATCTTCTACTAACGCATTATTTGTCCAGGGCAGACAATCTGAACAAGAGAAGGGGAAGCCTCGATCTAGGTCTAAGTCGAAGGGTAAAGGAAAGACAGAGATGTAGAATTGTGGAAAATTGAGACATATGAGGAAGGGTTATCAGAACCTCAAAGCTTATAAGGGAGATAAATTAGATGATTCGTGGATGGAGGCCAATGTAGCAAAATCCAACGACGAAGAAGGTGGTTGTGACGTACTGACCGTATCCAAATCCGAGTATCTTAGTAACGAATAGATTTTGGATTCGGGGACATCGTATCACATATGCCCTTATCGGAGTTAGTTTACCATATACAACGAGAATGATGGTGGTCTGGTGTTTATGGGTAATGCTTTTACCTATAAGGTTGTTGGTATTAAATCGGTGTGCATCAAGATGTTTGATGGAATATTGGAATGTATCCTCACAGATGTGAGACATGTTCCTGATCTCAAGAAGAATCCGATATCTCTAGGGAGCTTCGAGGCACTTTGGTGTGAGTTTACTGGGTTTGATCATGTCTTAAAGGTTTCAAAGGGAACACTTATTGTTACAAAAGCACAATAGAGAGATAACCTTTACAAGCTGATTGGGAATACCGTATCTGGTAGAGCTACAACACCTGTAACAGAGTTCACATTGGCACGTTTATGACATGCGCACCTATGCCACATGAGCGAGCTCGGTATGAAGGTACTTTCTAATTATTGTTTAAATCATGCATTTAAAAGTGTGGATTTTAATATATGTGAGCATTGCATATATGGTAAACAATCACGATTATCTTTTATGTCTATAAAACATATAGGGTGTGCTTAATTATGTGCATTCGGATGTATGAGGGTTGTCGCCCATTGTTTCTGGAGGGGGTCATCATTTTTTTTTTTTACATTCATAGATAATTATTTTATAAAAGTTTAGGTTTACTTCATGAAGTATAAATCCAATATTTTTGCCACCTTCAACATATGAATATCAATAATTGATAAATATACATGGTGGAAATTAAAAATACTAAGAACAGATAACAATAGGGAATTCACCTTTAGGGATTTCAATCAGTTTCGCAGAGATGAGGGGTAGTAAGGCACAATATAGTAAAGCATACTTCAAAGTAGAATGGTGTGGTAGAACGTATAAATTGGACTCTCTTGAAGAGATTTCAAAGTATATTGATTAATGTTGCATTGGGTAAGGAATTATGTACTAAGGCCGTCAATATGATTTGTTACTTAGTGATTCAGTCCCCGTCTATGACCATAAATTGTAAAATTCTAGAAGAAGTTTGGAGTGGTCGTGATGTAAACTACTCAAAGCTGCGAGT
>JASAUF010000336.1:9165000-9310000 GCA_030180095.1 Magnolia changhungtana
CTATTTTTTTGCATCTCCTATTTTTATGTAATCTGGTAGATTAGGATAGACTTTTACCAGAACTATATTTCCATGTAATTTGATAGATTAGGATAAACTTCTACCAGAACTACTTTGGAAATAAATACCTTCTGTAACTTCTATTAATTTAAGAAAAAGAAAGATAAGTTTTTTTCCTTCTCAAAAACTTTCACCTTTGTATGTTGTGATGATAGTGTGAAGGGGATACAAGCTCTATGATCAGGTCACACAAAAGATCATGATTAGCCATGATGTCAGGTTTGATGGGGATTCCTTTGTCCTTAGGGATGAACACAAGGAAATGAAAAAGTCGATGGTAATTGAAGTTGAAATTGATAAGAGTGTAAAGTTGAAATTGATAAAGGTGAGACATAGGTAGAAGTCGAGCCGTAGGAAGACGTACAGGAGCAGGTGGAGCCACCACCTATGAGGAGAAATTTATTGAGAGATTACAGATTACCGGTAAGATACATAGATGACTCGAATGTTGCATTCACTCTCATTACAGATGTGAGGGATCTGTCTACCTTACATAAAGCATTTGAAGACATATATACTAAGAAATAGATGTCGAGAATACAAGATGGCTTGGATTCTTTGTACTATAATGAGACGCGGGAGCTAGTGGAGCTTCCCATTGGGCGTAAAGCAGTTGGATGTAAGTAGATTTATCAAAATAAATATAATAGATACAAGGCCAGACTAGTAACGAAGGGTTATGTGCTGAAGGAGGGTGTTGACTTCAGCGAGATTTTTGCACCGGTGGTCAAGCAGGTATCTATCGAATTTATGTTTGTGCTGGTTGCCCAATACAATTTGAAACTTGAACAAATGGATGTGAATATTTCTTTCCTACATGGGGAACTGGATGAGGAGATTTACATGAAGTAACCGAGGGGTTCGAGGTACAAGGGTTAGAAAATGAGGCTTGCATGTTACGGAGGTCGTTGTATAGCCTGAAATATTGCATAGGTAATGGTATAGAAAGTTTGATTCTTTCATGGTGAATCAACGGTTTAGTAGGAGTGAATTCGATCATTATATCTACTTCAGATCACTGAGTGATGAGGAATTCATTATACTGGTTTTGTATGCTGATGATATGCTTATTGTCAGTCATAACATGTATAAGAACAACATATTGAAATCTCGATTATCTGGGGGCTGTAAAGAGAATTCTCGGCATTGATGTGCATAAGGACAGAGAACTGAGCATGTTATGGTTGTCTCAGGAGGAATACCCTAAGGTCTTGGTCAAGTATGGATAGACAAGGCTAAATCGATTAACACACGTCATGCTGCTCACTTTTAGCTTTCTTTGGAACAACGTCCTGCATCAGATAACTAAAAGCAGAATATGTCTCATGTGCCCTACTCAAGCGTTGTTAACAGTTTGATGTATGTCATGGTTTCCATGAGATTAGATATTTCACATGCAGTCAGTGTTGTAAGTAGATACATGTCAAACCCTGCCAAACAACATTTGTAGGTAGTAAAATGACTACTTTTGTATATACGAGGTACGAAGGACTATGCCTTAAAATTTGAAAAATGAGAAGACAAATTTGTAGGCTATATCAATTATTATTACGTAAGAAACATCGATAATAGAAGGTCGACTTTCAGTTACACGTTTGTATTAGCGGGTGGAGAGATCAGTTAAATATCAAAGCTTTAGTCAGTGGTTACCCTTTCTATAACCGAAGCTGAGTAAATGGCAATAATAAAGGCATTCGAAGAAGGTGTTTGATTGAGACATATGATGAATAAGTTAGGTCTTCAGCAGGAGGCCCTGCCCGTGAATTGTCACATCAAAAGCGCTATTAATTTGGCAAACAACTCGGATTACCATTATAAAACTAAACGTATTGATGTTTATCATCATTTTATCAACATGTGCTTGAGGAAGATGGTGTTACTATTAAGAAGATCCATATGAGTGTGAATCCGACGAATATGCTTACAAAGGTTATTCTTAAAGAGAAGTTCAGATCTATTATACTTATTTGGGATTGACAAATGTTTAATGAAGACGGAGTGTGCATGAAAAATGACGATAGTATTAAAGTAATTGAGCATGAAGATTGAAACAATGGTGGATATTATTGAAATTGGTTTCTCCAATCTATGTTAGAATAAAGGATTTCGATCAAATGACCGTCTGGTTCGATTGATCGATAATACCCCGAATATATGAGTTTACTCGCTGAATAGTTTTTAGTAGTTTCGATTGATCGGAATAATTCAGAAAAATCAAATTAACTCTTTGGATACTTTTAAGTATGTTTGATTGATTGAACATGGAGGCTCGATCGTTGTCGATTGATCGATAGTTAGATTGGCAACATATACGATTTTGTGTAATTGCATGATTTGTTTCTTAACTTTGGGTGTAACACTATATATATGGGTGTTAGACATGATTAGGGCAATGAAAAGCTTATTCCAAGGGAGTGATAGGGTTTTGAGAAGAGTTTTCGCATTTGTAAGTTAATTCAATTTCTTATAATTTATTTTCATAGTGAATTGTTTGTCACTTTGTAATGTGGTTTTTTCTAGCAAGTATTTTTCCACGTAAAATTGTGTGTTCTATGTGATTGCTTTGTTTGAGTTTATCTTTCGTTTGTGTGATTCTACTCGGAGTTTGCTTCCGCGGCTTCCAACAAATTCCACCAATACAACTATTGGTTTATGGAAGAAACCCTGGTAGTGATTTTAACTTTTTATTGGATGAAATCCCAACAATGCAACTATTGCTTCCTGTACCTTTAGTCAATTATCTCTAACAAGAAATTAGGTAAAGTAGATTTTTTTCATAAACCTCAATGGTAAAATAGGGTGCATAAGCTATCAACATGTTTAATATGGTCAGACACGAATTGCATGCCACCCCGACGACAAGTTCCTGCAGTTGAAAGATAGGTGGAACCCATAATAATGTTTATGGGAAATCCAACCCGCCCTCCTATTTTTCCCACCCATACTAGGACATGAGCCTAAAAAATTGAGGCATATCCGAAACTCAGGTAAACCACACAACCTGTTAAAAGTAGGGAGGGAAATGCCTACTGTCAAAACCTTCCCCGAATCTACCATGGTATTTACATATCATCTAAACCATTCATAAGGTCATTCCCATTGGTATGAACCAAAAATACAAAAAATATTAGCTTGATCCAAAACTTTTGCAGCTCATGAATGTTTCAACAATGGTATCTAATTCCACGTTTTCTTGTCACGTGGTCCAGTTGAATTTTGAATCTACCTTTTTTTTGGGGTTGATGTCTTAATATTAGCTAACAAAATGGATGGAGATAATGGATTCATCACAAACATAATGGTGGGCCCCACCTAGCTTTCAATGGCAGGAAGGGTCGCAGTTGCAGGCACCCATGTTTAACAAAGTCAACCATGGTAGAAGTTTGACTAACGCTCCAAAAAATCATGCTTTCACGGCCATGTTAGGTAAATTTTGAAATTTGGGGTCCAATTTCTTCGTATTGTAGCAACCTGATGATCAAACAAGTATGAATTTTTAGGCATCCCATCATCATGATATGGCTCACTTGATGTGTGACTTGGTTGGCAAAGAAATAAGAAGGTAGGCCATGCATAACGCATGTAGAATATATATATTATAAAACAATGTAGATATGCCCGCAATACAAAAACCAGAAAAATCCTATATATTTTCAATTATTAAAGATGAGGTGGATCTACTAGATCTATACCCATGTATCGTTGTTGTTGTACCCTATTTCTAACAATTTTGAAAAAGCCAATAGAAAGATGACACGTGGTATTATATAAGAAATATGAAGTAGATAAAAAAATCTTCAAAGATTTGGAGTTAGCATTTTTTGTAAGTTAATTTACGGCTGAAATAAGTCTAAGGGTGTGTTTGGATTTCGGGCCCACGTGGTACTGTACTATAAATTGACGTAAATAGTACGTTTCCGGTGTTTGAATTCGAATTAAAAACGGGCGTCCATGATTGACCCGAGTACGACGCCGAACCAACTCTTCGCTTCCACGCGTAAGTGTTGTCAGTGTACAGTGCGTCTGTAAGAGCGATGGAGTCATTGCACTGCACCACCAATGCAATTAAAAAAAAAAAAAACTTTTTCTATCCTGCGGACCATCATTCTCACAGTCATTGCTTGAGAAATTGGTGTAGATACCTAACAAATCGGAGATTAGAAGAGGTTGCAGTATTGCATGTGATGGTTATCGAGTCGTCTATGCATAGCATCATTGTCGACTCGCCATTAAAGTTGCCCTAAATCCACCTCCATTCCACGTATTACAACAATGTTGTTAGTGCAGGTGTTCGTCGGGTCCAGGTATAGTGCATGGAGACATTTTCAAAGGGTATGGATCATAAACTGTTGTTGCCTTTTTGGGGAAGAGAGGTTCCATCCCGTTCTGTGGGGGATCTTATCCCTTCCATCTTCTTCCGCGATATCTCTATATATTACACGAATTACCCTTTTTTTTTTTTTGCAATCACATCTGATAGGAGAGTAGACGACATCTTTCCTCTCCCGAAGCTCGACGTGCTCATGAATCTGCTATAATTGAGGAAAAGATTAAAGGGCTGCAGGTCTCCGATGCGGCAATGTCGAAAGTGAAAAGAGACTACGATTAGTTTGCTAATGGTTATGTTATATTGAAAGTTGTGATAGAAGTATTGCTTATATATGTGGTAGTCGGTAGGATTGTTTCAAATCTCATCTCATAGGGGAGGAGTAACAGGTTATAGCAGCTAATCCAACCCGATAACGAAGCATGGAGATGATTGTCCCTGCTTCATGTGTTATGCTGAGGACTTTGAATTATGTTTAGAACTTATGTTTGATCTATTTTGAATGACTGAATTGAAGTTAACAGTAACAACATGAATTTAGTTTAGTTTAAATCACATAGTCTCGTTCATTTCCTAGACATCGATAAATGAATATATAAGAACAATATGAAGCCGCTACAGTGTGTGGGCCCTTCCAGGATCTTCCTATTTGATCTATTCCAGTTTTTCATTTTTTAATATTAGTATATGGACTGTCCTCCGCCATTGAGAGGGTTATAAATCCAGCAGGTGGACCACGCCACATGAATAGGGCAGTGATTGGAAATCCATCGTTAAAAGCCTTCTGGGGGCAACTATACTTATGATCTGAAAACATTCAATCCATTCATTGGTTCATATAGGCCATAAACTTTACGAATCATTGAAGATCAGTTTGATCCGGATTATGTACAGTCACGGTTGACTGTAATGGTGGGTCCAACTCTAGTTCCAAATAGTTAGATTTTCAACGATGCTAGTTGTACGATATACAACTCGGTTTGTCGTACTTCATAATAACACATGTAGATTTTCAACGATGCTAATTGTACGATATACAACTCGGTTTGTCGTACTTCATAATAACACATGTACCCAGCCGAACTAAGACTATGTTCCGAAACGACGCTATTTTCCGCAACATATACATAGATGAAGTTACTTGAAACCAAACACTGTGGTTGTTGACCGTCATTTAGACATGAACCATGCTACAGTGTCTAAAATACTAGGTCCGTACAGATTTATGATGCAAAACAATATTATACGTGAATCCAAACACACCCTAATTCTACACATTAGTCGACAAGATGTTGCGGTACAGTCGAGCTATTTAAGTTGAAGTCATTTTAGCTTGATTTGACCTCACCCAACTTCATATACGTGTGTTATATCTTACAAATGTGCCATTCCAATCTTCAACTATGCAACCCAGGCATCTTGTATGTAGATTGTTGATTCCTTGCCATTGTCTATTCCTTTATGCATGTGTGGCCCACTTGATCAATAGATACATTAGGAACAATCAAGAGGGAAATTGGGGTTTCTTCAAATTTTAGGGTGGTTTGGGCCTAATTCCCAGGCTTGGGTTTGAGCCCAGTCCATTGCCACCCAAATTAGGTACTCATGGATGTAAGTACCCATTGATGGCCCTAAACATAAGCATAGTTCCAAAACTTGGGCGACTTGACTCGGAACTCGACCGTGTCAACTTGACTGGACTAGAAATCGAGCTGAGTCACGGTGAAACTCGCTGAGGAGTCTGAACTGACTCAGTCCAGAATCGGCTTACCTACTCAATCGAGTTGACATGACTTAGCATGACTCGAACCGAGTCACACACGACTCAAGAGAATTTTAATTAAAAAGAGAAGTCGTAGGTAGTGTTTTTCAGTTCTTTGTTTAATTATTAAACATCGAGTCAAGTAGAATCCAGTCCTTGAGTCAACCAGACCCAATGAGTACCGAGTTGAGTTGAGTCGAGCTTTTGAGTTTTTAAACTGTCTCTATAGTGCTATAGAGACGCAAGCTGTAAGTAGGAACTTGGAAGAGAAAAACATTTATAATCTGGCCGAGTGTGATGGATGATACGCAGGAATTCAGAAACCGTCTCTAATGCTACATGTGCAACTCAAAATAAACCGTCCAAACAGTGGGCTCCCCATAAAATTGTAAACTTAATCGAAATCTTAAATTAAAATGTCGATTGGATATCCAATGGATGGTCGATATGAAAAATAATCGATGCTTCAAATTAAACATTTATAACTCGTGATTTAGACCGTTTAATCTGAGTTACATGTACACCACGTGTACAAATACTAATGCCTGAGTATCGTATATGGAAACGGATTGGCTACTCCCCCTGCCACCAGCCAATAGCTGGTGGTCGGTGCTCTGTGGGCCCTACCATGATGTATTTGTTTCATCCATGCGGTCCATATATTTTTATAGATCATTTTATGGTATGAGACCAAAAATGAGATATATCCCAATCTTAAGTGGACCACATTATAAGAAACAGTGTATAATGAACGTAGACCATTAAAAACTTTTGGGGGGCCCTAAAAGTTTTGGATCAAGATGATCTTTGTTTTTACCCTTCATCTGGGTCTGTATGACATAATCAACAGATTGGATTTCAAATAAACAATACAGTGGCCTTAGGAGGATTTTAATGGTGGGTATCCAATCACTATTTTTTTCCTGTGGTGTGGTCCACCTGAGATTTATATCCCTCTCTTTTTTTACACTAACCCAAAAATGATCTGTAAAAATGGATGAACGGAATAGATGAAACACGTACATCATGGTGGGGCCCGCATAGCACCGACCATCAGCCACCGGGCTGGTGGCAGGGGAGTAGCCAATCCGTTTCCATCGCATATAACCCTTCAACACATGTTGGCTGGATTCCTGTGACTATTTTAAAAATGTTTGGTGACATTCGGCACTGAGGTACGTAGCGGGATAGATGGCCGATTTTCAAAGATCCATTCTAACCATCCAACAGCTATGAAATGGACCGTTAATAGCAAAAGAGTAAGTGGTCCAAAATTCAAGGAAATTGCCAGGTGGTTACTCTTATTTTCTAGTGTAATGTCTTAGGCAAGTCCCATTACAATTGGGCAAGACATTCGCACCATCTAGATTGCCACGTGTACGGTTCAAGACTTGCCACCGTCACTCTTTTTTAAAATGTTTGACGGCTGTAATGGGTTGGAACCGGATTTCACGGCGTCGCAAGTCAACAAACAGCCCACATTGGCATTGTCAACACGTGGAAAGAAATGGGGTCTTTTTGCAGCGAGATGCCTCGGGAATTCCGAATTCTCTGGATAATGCCTCCCGTTGCAAAATTACCAAAATACACTCAGTTTTATCTGAAAGCCCATGACATCCAACCCGTCTAACATATGCATTTAAATATAATGATCACCCAGATAAGAAAGGTATCTTATCAAATCACTGATGAGTTACAGGGCCATGAATTTGGATGTTTTTGGGTGGTGTAAATGATTTCTTATGGTGTGGCCCACCCATCGACTGGATCCACCATATTTCTGTTAATCTGATCATCATGGTTGAATGCATCTGTTGAATGCCTTGGATGTAACCAATCTGGCTCAAAAAAATAAATTTTTTGATAATTTCACACTTTTTTTTTTTTGATAATTTCACACTTTAATACAAGCCTAAAAGTCTAAATAAAAAATTAGGGGCAGAGAAAAACTTTTTTCTACACTCTGACAGAGTGTGATGGATGATACACAACCACTTTGAAAAGTAAGTCAAACTAAACTTTCCAAAGTCTCTGGCCCCAATTTAAACGTACCATGAAGCAAAAATGGTGCTTGTTTGATTATCTGACTATCTGCTAGGTGGATATCTATCGGACGGTTGAAAATGAAAAATATCCAGTTGTCATATTTCAACAAGTGCCCATGAATCAGTGGTACTGTTAGGATCGTTTAGCCAATCGAATTACGGGACTTGGACGTCCATGACACTCCCCACCATATGGAAGGCTCTGATCATCCAATCATCCGTCCATTTAGGTCTCTTCACCCCACAATCCCTGGACCCACACAAAACGAATGGGCATTGTACTACGTGGTCCTGCTCACAAGAAAACACGCAGACTTATAACTTGCATAGTGAGGTCCATTGCTTGGTGATCCAAACCGTCCATCAGATGACCGTTACAGTGGATAGGAGATTGCTGCAAATCTTCCAGGTCAGATAACTTCCAACCCTTTGATTTAGTGTCCTGCATAGATATCACTAAGAGGAAAAGAACATCAACGGTACAGATCAATGGCAAAAGACCAAATACCAAAGGTTAACCAAATAGGGAACGAACGGTTTGGATCATTCCTTATGACGAAAATACAACTGAAAATTAGAAAAAAAAAAAAAAAAAAAAAGAAGGTAGAATATGGTATACAAATTCAGCTACACCTCCTCCACAAGAAAAGTCTCGTCAGCACCAGACTCGTTTCCACCGTTAGAATCATCACCGTTGATAAAGAAGAAGTAGAAGCTAAGCAAGCTGGCGGACCCCGCAAAGGCCCACGCCAACATGGCCATGATTGGGATAAGGGCCATCGAGATCCAACGGGCAGATGTGAAAATTAGCGTGGCCCCCATGACCCAGATAATGATTTTCAGCCTTTCTCTATTCTCCAAATTCTCCGGAGACCGATCGAATAGATAGAGGCAGAGAAACAGAAGCACGGAGAACGCAGAGGCGTAGATCACGAACGAGATGGTCCACCAATGATCGTGGCCTAGTGATATGAAGGCCGCATATGCGTTGAAGGTTATAAGGCCTAATCCCACGTTGAAGACGAAGTAGAGCGACACCGACGGCTTGGAGTTCCTGCTCGGATCCATGATTTAATTCGATAGACGATGCGAGGGCAAAGTGGGAAATGTGAGAGATTTTTGAGCTGTACTTCGTAAGTTGCTCTCTACCAGAGGAGGAGGAGCAGAAGATTTTTTTGCTGCCCTTTATCCAAGAAATGTTAACGTCCATCCGGTTGGACCATAATTTACCATCCGCCGAGATTATTACTTCAAATATATATTTTAATACGATATCCAATCCGTTCAATAGGTTTTAAAAATTACGAGCGACATATTATGAAATATTAATCACATCCACTCATCAATTAGACCACATTTTTGTTTATTTTATTTATGAGCGTCTATATTTTATTTTTAATGATGGAGTGCCTGATAAGTGAATGAGACTGATTTTTGTATGATATGGTCCAAACGGTGAGACAACCTATTGGACGGGATGGATTTTTCATCCACATAATAGGTTGAATCTATCCTCTGATTGGACGGAAACTCATGGTCCAACAACCGGTTGTGAGCATTTCCACACTGGTCCGTTGCTTGTTTCTGGTAAAGCTCCTCTAATCTCTATATAGTACACGTGGCAGTGTTACGTTCAAATCGGGTCCATCCACATGCGGCAACTTAGCATGGATGTTCAACATCTCAAAAATCAAACCCGTTAGCCAAATCTATTCTTCTGATCTGTGGCCATTTAAATGACGGCTGAGGATAAAAACTGTTAACGGTCAACTATGAGTCTTAACTACTTGTAGGAAAAATTAATGGATAGGATTGTCTTTATGGGTTTTATTTTTAAAATTTAACCAATCCAGCTACAATATTCCTGGTCTTTGGGCCGTAACATCTCCCATCTCCCAAATAAACAATTAATGGGCCTATGGCATTCAACGGTTAGTAGATTTTTTATTTTTTATTTTTCTTCTTTCTTTTTTGGTTCCACGGAGCAGGAGAGGATTGGTCAAAGTAGACTCGTAAAAAAAAGACTTTTGGAGAGTCATTGGAGGAGGTTTAATCCCGGGCTTGGCCGGGCATGCCAAACAGACATGATATGACAATCCTGGGATATAGCAATCCCATTGATCTTGCACTAATCCACTGACGCAGCCATCATTACCTTGAAATCCATTCAATCCACTCTAATACCATCCAATCTGCCCGGCCAAATCAGCCCTACATTTTACCTTAAAGACTTATGGAGAGTCATTGGAGGAGGGAAGCTGTCACGCCCCGAAAATCGGAACTCGAGTTGGCCAGGCCCGAAACCGAATTTCAGGACCGTGAGTTGTATTTAAATAAATATACATCGCAACTCACATTATTTCATATATTTTTAAGGCAATTAGAGCAACTAAAAGGATACTAATAATTGTGATTAAAGATTGTCCACTAATCAATCCTTAAATCTTTAATTACATTGACATAAATAAATAAATAATAACAACATGCATTAAATTTTAATTAATTTCTAAATAAAAAAATATAAAATATAAAAGTCTTCAATCTGATCCAACCGGTTCTTCATATACCAAATGCCAAAAAAGCTTTATATGGGTGTAGCATGACGGCTCGTAGGGTCACATCCTTCCCAAAATTGAAAATTATACATTAACACAAATAAAATTCAATAATACAAATATGACTAATTACTAAGTATTGAATCATTATTGTACATGACAACAATAATAATTTATTTTTCGTAATAACAAAATAAGACAATGTCATTATCTAAAATCATTTTTGGTTCAATCCAGGATGAGCACCCGTGTGTGTTGATCCTTTTAGGAATGACCTCGGTGAGCACCTAGGTGTTGATCCTTTTAGGGAATGACCTCGGCAGAAAGCACCTGGTGAATAAACTTTTAGGATAAATACCAGAGTGAGCACCCGTATGTGTTGATCCTTTTAGGAATTGCCAGGGCAGAGCACTGTGTTGATCCTTTCGGGTATGACCACAGGCGAGCACCCATGCGTCTTGATCCTTTCGGGTATGACCCAGGCGAGCACCCATAACAAATATAATGTAATGATCATTTTAGTCTGCCCTAAAAGCAAATGAGAGCACCCATAATTTAAATACAATTTAAAAGTTAATAATTAGTTATGATCAAATGAATTTATTTCACATATCAGAAATTAAATAAATCCATTCTACATCACTTAAAAATTAAAATCAAATAATTTAAATCAACAATACAAAATAAATAATCAATGTAATCAAATATATACACTAATGTAATATTTTCAATAAGGAAGATCACCTACCTGGTGTGTTGAGTGGAGGTTGAACGCTTGCCGTTAAAATCTTCTTGGGTTGATGGTGAGCGGCCTAGATTATTTGGTGGGTTCCGCCGATGAAGAATGGTGGAAGAAGAAAGAGGAGAGTTTGAATGGGAGAGGAAATTGGGGAGAAAATTGGGGAGAGAGGTTAGGTCGTGCGGTGAGAAGAGTGAGGGATGGGGTTAGTTACGGTGAGAGGAGTTTTGTTTTGTTTCGTTTCTTTTATTTTATTTTATTTTAGAGTGGGCCCTACAAGAATGATGTGACAGATCCACACCGTTCATCAGTTTTGCTAGATGATGTTAGGACATAGTCCAGGAAATGAGGTAGATTCAAGGTTTAAGTGAGCCACACCAAAATAAAAAAAATGGGATATAGTTCCCACTAATGTGTTATATACGTGTGGGTCCCACGTGTGTCTTGGTTAGAGGGATGCATGCATTCACGTAAAAAAAATGGGTTGTTACTTATCGTGCTCTATCCAATGAGCGGATTATGATCAGAGTAAGCCGTTGGATTAAAATTTCACCCCGAGAGTGAAATTGATGGGGTCCACCTTGATGTATGTATTTTATCCACTCCGTCCATACATTTTACCGGATAATTTTAGGGATCGATCCCAAAAATGACATATATCCAAAAATCAATTGGACCACACCACAGGAAACAGTGTGAATTGAACATCTACGATTGAAAATTTCTTGGGGGCCACAGAAGTTTTGGATCAATATTGTATTTGTGTTTTCTCTTCATCCATGTTTTTGTGATCTTATGAACGGGTTGGATGAGAAATAAACATTAATGTGGGCCCTGTAAAGGTTTCAACGGTGGAAATCATTATTCCAACTGTTTCCTATGGTATGATCCACTTGATCTTTAGGTATGCTTACATTTTGGTCTCAACCCCTAAAATAAGATGAAAAAATAGATGGACAGAGTGGATAGACTAAATACATTCACGGTGGGCCCAACAGTGAGTTTACATTGCAACTCACATTATTTCATACATTTTTCAAGGCGATAAAGCGATACTAATAACTCGATTAAAGATGCAATCCGATTATGAGGTGGGAAGCAGATTAAAAAATATAAAACAGACGCTCCGTAGGTCACATCTTTCCCAAAATTGAAAATTATACATTAACACAAATAAAATTCAATAATACAAATAGACGAGTATTGAATCATTATTGTACATGACAACAATAATAATTTATTTTAACATACTTAATCCAGTGGTCAATAGCAGAGTTTGAATCCATAGTGTATGATCAGAAAATTGGGGAGAGAGGTTAGGATATGACCATCAAGACGCTTAGCGTACGGAGTAAACTCTGTGGGGTCCACCTTGATTTATGTATTTTATCCACTCCGTCCATACATTTTACTGGATAATTTTAGGGATTGATCCCAAAAATGACGTATATCCAAAAATCAATTGGACCACACCACGGGAAATAGTGTGAATTGAACATCTACCATTGAAAATTTCTTGGGGGCCACAGAAGTTTTGGATCAATATTGTATTTGTTTTTTCCCTTCATCCATGTTTTTGTGATCTTATGAACAGGTTAGATGAGAAATAAACATCAGTGTGGGCCCTATAAAGGTTTCAACGATGGAAATCATTATTCCAACTATTTCCTATGGTATGATCCAGTTGATCTTTGGGTATGCTTACATTTTGGTCTCAACCCCTAAAATAAGATGAAAAAATGGATGGACAGCATGGATAGACTAGATACATTCACGGTGGGCCCAACAGAGTTTACTCAGTACGATAAGAGCGTACTAGATGGTAACTCTCGTTTTTTCCTTTCATCATGTTTTTGTGATCTTATGAAACCATAAGCTTCGATGTGGAGCCTTTTAAAGGTTTCAGCGGTGGCATTATGCAATCCGATTCTGAGGAGGGAAGCAGATTGCGTACTGAGTAACTCAGTACGCTTAGCGTACTGAGTAAACTCCGTGGGGTCCACCTTGATTTATGTATTTTCCATACATTTTACTGGATAATTTTAGGGATTGATCCCAAAAATGACGTATATCCAAAAATCAATTGGACCACACCACGGGAAATAGTGTGAATTAAACATCTACCATTGAAAATTTCTTGGGGGCCACAGAAGTTTTGGATCAATATTGGATTTGTGTTTTCCCTTCATCCATGTTTTTGTGATCTTATGAACAGGTTGGATGAGAAATAAACATCAATGTGGGCCCTATAAAGGTTTTGACAGTGGAAATCATTATACCAACTGTTTCCTATGGTATGATCCACTTGATCTTTGGGTATGCTTACATTTTGGTCTCAACACCTAAGATAAGATGAAAAAATGGATGGACAGCGTGGATAGACCAAATACATTCACGGTTATCCATCAATCTCTCTGCATTATATGTAGCTAGGTTATCCATCAATCTGAACTGTCCAACTAGTGGGCCTGAGTATGGATGGACGATGTTTCAAAACTCAGACTAACCACTTTTCTGTACTTTCGAGCACTTAATGTTGGTCATTAAGCTTTTTTCCTTCCCACCATCGATTAGGAGGCCAATGAGTGAGGCTTGTCAACATCCGGTTTGTTTTCTGTCATGTGTCATGTGCGCGACTTGTCAGAATTGATTGTACATTTCAATTTAAACCAAAAAACTTAGACCTCATGCACCAAGATAGGCAGATAAGTCGAGTGCAATCATATATGATGGCGCCTATTTAGCCCACTCGCAAAATAATTAGGTGATTATAGGAAAGCAAGGTTTTTTCCTTTAAAAATAAGTTATACCTTAACTTTTGAAAGTACTCACTTTTCTAAGGTCAGAGTTTTTACCGAAAAGAGTAGTCGAAGCATGAAAGATTATTGAAGAGTAGTTGAAAAGCACAAAAGATGACGCATGGATGAACGTGATGCAGGGATGAACGTGATGAGGTCAATCACCGTCTTCCTCAAAAGGATAACTACTCCTAATCCACGGAGCTTCTCTGGACTCCTCATAGAGACTTCTCGAATCCACGAGAAAATAAAGCAGAAAATAGAAATAAATTCTAATAAATTCGAAATTGATTAGTTAATTAATAAAAACGAGTCCACAACCCTTTACATAGGGGTACCAAGCAATGAGAAAGAAATCATAATCAAACTACAACTAAAACCTCCTAGAATCCGCTTCTTACTATAAATAGTAAACTTACTATTTATAGACGGCTGTGAGGTCTACTAGTGCACAAGGTTTTTGGCCAAAAATAGTAAGTGTCCTATTTGGCTTCACCAAACCGTTCTCCTAATTATTCTAAGCTCTTTTCATGTTGGGCGCAGCTCCTAAAGCCCAACGGATGAAGAGTTATAATCAAACTAAAACTTATTATTAATAGTAAAAACGAAATTAAAACAGGGAAATGACCTTTGATCCAGGGGTATTTTGTAATTTCGGGCCACATAACCCCGCGTAGCTAAGTTGGTTGGCTAAAGTAGCTCGTTCTACTCCAAAATCATATATTTTATGCTCGATAACTCATTCCGGATTGTGAGATACACCCGATCTAAGGTCCGACGGTCCGGATCACTTCTGTCGTCGATCGGGCCTTTTCTGGTCCATCTTGGCCATGAAATTGTCCGCGACCTGCTCTACATCAGTCCCCTCCACTTTAAAAGAACTCGTCCTCGAGTTCTCATTCTACTCTAGTTCATGATACTCGGTCAGGTCTGCGATATTGAAAGTCCATGAGATCGCCATATCATCTAGAAGATCAACAACATAAGCGCTGTCATTGATCTTTCGAATGATTGGGACGGGTTCAATCTTCTTAATTTTCAACTTGTTGTATGTCCCGGTCGAAAATCTCTCTTTGTGCAGATGGACCATAACGCGGTCGCCCACCTTAAACACTTTTTGTCGCCGGTGCTTGTCCGCTTGTTCCATGTACTTCTCGTTCGAGGCATGTACCTTGGTCTGCACTTCTGCATGGATGCCCATGATCTTGTTTGTCATATGCTCTTCTGCAATACTCGCACCTAGGTGCTTGAGCAGATGGACCAAGTTAAGTATGTGGTGAGGCACTCGTCCTTAGATAATCTAGAACGGTGATTTCCCTGTCAAGCGGTTCACCGTATTGTTGAATGCAAACTCTACTTAAGATAAGGCCAAATCTCACTGCTTCAGTTTTTCTCCTAAAATACAGTGAAGAAGGTTTTCCAATGTGTGATTCACAACTTTGGTCTGCCCATCAGTCTGTGGGTGGTAAGCACTAATGAAGTGAAGTCGTGTATCAAATCGAGTCCACAAAGTCTGCCAAAAGTGACTAATGAACTTCGTGTCACAATTAGAAGTAATGGTCTTGGGGACCCCATGTAGCTGTACGACCTCCCTGAAGAATATATTTGCCACGTGTGTTACATCGAAGGTCTTCTTGAATGGGATAAAGTGTGCCATCTTGGAGAGACGATCTACTACCACGAACACCGAATCAATGCCGCATTGTGTTCGTGGGAGACCAAGCACGAAGTCCATTGATAAATCTTCCCAAGGACTGTTAGGCACAGGTAACGGGGTGTAGAGGCCCGTATTCTAAGATTGCCCCTTGTAGGTCTGACAAACATGACAACGTTGTATGGCTTTTCTCACATCACGTACTAATTGCGGTCAGTAATACTGCTCTTCTATAAAAGCTAGCGTCTTGTCTCGCCCAAGGTGTCCACTGAGGCAACCTCCATGTAGCTCATGAAAAATCTGTTCCCTTAGAGAACTTTGGGGGATGCACAATTGATTCCCTTTGAAGAGAAAATCGTCCTGTATATGAAGGTCACTGGGGTGACCTTCTTGGCACTTCATCCAAGAATCTTTGAAGTCCTTATCTTCAGCATATAGCTCCTTGAGATAGTCGAAGCCGACCGCCTCGTTGCTCATCATAATAAGTAGTGATGCACGACGGCTAAGTGCATCTGCCACCTTGTTATGCTGCCCCGACTTGTGATTCAGAATAAACGTGAATTCCTGTAAAAAAGCAACCCATCTAGCATGCACATGATTCACGTTAGTTTGACTATTAATAAACTTTAATACTTGATAGTCAGTGTACATAACAAACTCTCTTTGAATCAGATAATGTCGCCAATGTCGCAGCGCCTGAACAACTACGTGCAACTCAAGCTCATAAGTCGACCACTTCTTTCAGGCTTCGTTGAGCTTCTCGCTGTAGAAGGCTACCGGCCTGTCTTCCTGTGATAATACTCCTCCAATTCCGGTGTTGTAGACAAACGATGCTTGATCTCATGAAGCTCTTGTCAGCTTTATCGGTCCACTGGAACGGTCCTTTTTTCATTCAATCTGTTATAGGCGCGACTATAGTACTAAAATCTCGCACAAATCGACGATAAAAAGTTATTAACCCGTGAAAACTCCTCACCTCATGAATGTTTGTCAGGATCGGCCATTCCTTAATGACTTGCACCTCTTTATCGTCCACACAGATGCCTGTGGACGTTACAACAAATCCTAGAAACAACAGGTTGTCAGTTAAAAAACTACACTTCTTCAAGTTGAGGTACAACTTGTTAATTTATAGGATTTGTAGCACCTGCCTGAGATGTTTCCTGCGCTCCGTCTCATCCTGGCAATATATCAATATGTCATCAAAATATACTATCACAAATCGGCCAGTGAATGGTTTTAGAACTTGATTCATCAAATGCATAAAAGTACTTGGTGTGTTCGATAGGCCGAAGGGCATGACCAACAACTCATACAACCCTTCCTTGGTCTTGAACAATATTGCCAAATCGCATATGCAATCCCGTGCGATTGCCAATGCGTGTGCGCATATGCGATCGCACAATCGCATATGCTTGTCAGCAGTATTTTTTTTTTTTTTGCACTTTTCAAAAAAAAAAAATCAGAAAAAATTTAAAAAAAAATCAGAAAAATCATAATAAATTAATTATTATATGTCATTGGGACATGAAATGCATTTATTTAATTTAAGTAAAAAAGAAAAAATAAATCCAACCAATTACATTCATATGAAGTTATGACTTATGAGTTATGACTTATGAACAATGATAATTTGATAAATTTACAAATTATAATATAGTTAACTTGATAACTTCTTAAATCTTAATAAATAACAAATAACAATTAAACATTTTATATTTAAATTTAACTAACATTTTGTTGATAACTTGATATCAAGTTATCAAGTATAAAGTATCAATATCAAGTATCAACAATCAACAACATCAACATCAAGTCATCAACAGTTCAACACTTAGACTTATGAGTTATGACTTATGAGACAAGCATTAAACAAAATTAAGAAGTTATGTATGTATTTATTATTTTATTTATCTAATCAATAATCATTATTCATTAATCATATACATTGATCTATCATCCATTGTGGCACATCATCACCAGGTCTGCCACCACCACCATCATCATCATCATTAGTCGAGTCATCTCCTTCTTCCACATACACTTCTTCTTCTTCCGTTTCTTCATCATCTGTATGTATTAATACTTCATCAACATCCAATGGTGGATGATCTTCTTCAGCTTGATCATCATTATCACCTTCTCTTCTTCAATCTCCTCAATCTCATCAACGGGTTGATGGCTACTACTCGCCCCCCGGCTCTCCCCCGTCCTTCGCCTTCGAGTGGTACTACTACCTTCACCAGGCATCGATCCATATGCGGCATCTTCAACTTGTGCCCATGTCAGGTCCTCTCCAGCAAATACCGGGTCCTTCGTCTCTACGAGCCACTCGTTATCTGCATCCAACTCATCTAAGCAGATAGGGTCAAAGAAACCGGGCTTTTCTTTCCTACTTTGGAATCGTTCTCGTAATTTTTGGTTGTATTGAACGAAAACCAAGTCGTTGAGCTTTTTTTGCTCAAGGCGATTCCTTTTCTTAGAATGAATCTGTAAGAAAGAAAACGCATTTGGCATTAGCTATTTAGATAATGAATTTAGCTTAAAAAAAAAACAATTAGTAAACAGTAAACACTAAACAGTCTAAAGACTCTAAACTTACCGCCTCGAACATGCTCCAATTACGATCGCAACCACTGGCAGAACACGTGAGTCCAAGAATCTTCATAGCCAGCTTTTTTAAATTTGGATCCTTCTGTTCGGGTCCACTCCATAGGTAGTCCACCAGTCAGCTGAGAAAAATAGTTTAAGTATAGGTTAGACTAGTCTTAGTCTCTTAGAGACACAGTTGACATACCACATACACTAACATTCATTCATATAAGTACAGTACTTACTGGGTAATTTCATTGTCCGATGTCTTATTACGATATCCCTTGAGAATATCCCTTCACTTTTTGTGTAAAAGTCCAACAAACTTGAGATCTTATCCTGTTCTCCTCTATCTGGAATCATTCTTTCAAGACATCAATAAATCCAACCATATGCATAGTTAGTGCTTCATTTGGATCATCATAAGATAAGCAAATAAATAGGCTGGGTTAAGGATGTAAGCAAATTGAATACAATGGGGATGACATTTGGCTGCCCCATCTTCTATCTATAATTTCTAAAATTGGCCTGTAATCACGGTCTCTATAGTTAAAATGGTCCATGATCTTATTTTTCGCTCTCTCCATCGCATCATATATGTAGCCCATTGCGGGCTTCTCATCCCCGTCCACCAATCACAACACAGTGACTAAAGGCTCAGATGATTTTAACGCCTTTACCACTTGAGTCCAAAAACTTTGAGAAAGAATTGTTTGTTGAACCCGTTTCCCATCAGCCTTCCTTGACCAAGGCCCACTTGTAAAATCGGCCGACACTACAAAGCTTCTAAGTTCTGATTTCTTTGCATGTAGCCTTTGTAGTGTTAAAAGGTCATGTAGCGAAACGGTGATCTTTGACGTAGCAAGTTACCCCCAATGCGTTTTCTTATTCGACTGAGAAGAAGAGCATGTTTGTACATAAAAACCGTGATTCTTCTAGCCTTTGCAATCACATTTAGAAATAATCTACCTATATCTTCTAACATGAGATCAATACAATGGGCCGCACAAGGGGTCCAAAATAAACGTCGCCTCTTCTCCATAAGAAGACGACCGGCTATTACATACGAGGCTGCGTTATCTGTAATTACTTGTACAACGTAGTCCTCACCTATTTCTTCAACTACACTATCTAGTAAGTTAAACAAATATTCTCCTGTGTGTGAATGACCTGACGCATCCACTGACTTCAAGAACATCGTCCCAGCTGGATAATTTACCAAGAAGTTAATGAGAGATCGACCAGATCTATCGGTCCATCCATCGGCCATTAGTATACAACTATATATTTTTCATGATTCCCTATATTCAGCTATGAAGGATTGTGTATATTCAACTTCAGTTCTAAGGCATGTCTCCCTCATTTTATGATATGAAGGAGGTTTAAGCCCAGGTCCAAATTGACCTATGCCTCAATCATTACTTAGAAGCTTTTCGATTTAACGGCGTTGAAAGCAACACTGGTTTGGTAAAACCACTTAGCAATATATTGAATTGTGGTTTTTCTATCTTTTTGTTTATATCGGTTCTCTAAAGTTGTTTGAGCCGGCCCTTTCCCTCTACCCCTTTGGTCGACCACATCCTCGGGGTGTGGTCTACACCATCTATCTAAGGGTCCATGCCCTCGGGCTCTTTTCGATGGTTGTACTTGTGGTCTAGACCAGCCTGTCGAAGAAGGGGGAGTGAGACTAGCTTGAGCTTCATCGACATCTACTATATTTATATCTTCATATGCATCTTATTCCATATATTCCTCTTGACGTAGGGCACTATCGTATTTCTTTCTTGATTGTTTTTCCTTATACTCCACGATCTCCTTCGGATTTAGGAGTAATCTTGTCACATGCTTTGCATTTGACCCTGTAAATGTGCAAGGTGTTGCTTGTGCCTTGCAATGCCTACCGGAACTCACAAATCCACATAAATCACATACTATGTGAGTCTTTTCGGTAGCACTACGGTAGTGCCCATACTTCAACCCTGGGTCATTCGACTTGGGCCTCAAAGAGGAAGATTGGGAAGAAGATATTGTGAATTTATGATGGTGGTGGATGGTGGTGTGTGTATTATATTAGCACTAAAAAGTAACTAGCTAGTAGCTAGCTATTAAGTATTAACTAGAAACTATAAAGTAAACTACAAATAAAAAGAAAACTAGAACTTGGAGTTGGGAGTTGGGACTTAGGGTTAGGGCCTTAGGGAGAGAGAGAGAGAGAGAGAGAGAGAGAGAGAGAGAGAGAGAGAGAGAGAGAGAGAGAGAGACACACTTACACTTACACTTACACACACACACACACTTACACTTGTAGAAACTAGAAAGGAGAAGAGAGAGAGAGAGAGAGAGAGAGAGAGAGAGAGAGAGAGAGAGTTACACTTACACACACACACACACTTACACACTTACACTTGTAGAAACTAGAAAGGGAGAAGAAGAGGGAGAGAGAGTTACACTCACACACACACATACTTACACACTTACACTTGTAGAAACTAGAAAGGGAGAAGAAGAGGGAGAGAGAGAGAGAGAGTTTGAGTTACACTTGAAGAAAGGGAGAAGAAGAGGGAGAGAGAGGGAGAGAGTTTGAGTTACACACTTACACTTGAAGAAAGGGAGAAGAAGAGAGTTGTTTACACTTTACACACTTACACTTGTAGAAAGAGAAGGAGAGAGAGAGAGAGAGAGAGAGAGAGAGAGAGAGAGATTTACACAAATAAAATTAAAATAACAACTTTCAACTTCTAAAATTCCAAATTTTTGTCTAAGTTGTCTACTTGTCTTCTCTTGAATCTCTTCACCTTTGCCTCTTCACTTGAGTATTGTATTTGTTCTTGATTCTTGAATTCTTGTTGTGAGTTGTGACTTGTCTTGTACTTGTAAGTTGTAACTTACTAACTTATAACTTCAAACTTCGAAGTTCAAAGTCAAACTTTTAAGTTGCTATTTGCTAACAACTAACAAAGTAAAATGAATCAATTAACATTTAACAAACAAAATAATTTTTTTTAAAAATGATAGAAATCAAAGAAGTTGTTAGAAACTTAGAAATTAGAAATTACTAATTACTAATTAGAATTAGAATTTAGAAACTTAGAAATTAGAATAGAAGTAAGAAGTTAGAAGTTAGAACTTAGAAGAAGTGAAGAACTTGTGGAATGTGGATGGAGATTGGAGACTAGAGTGAGGAGTCTCTTGATTCTTGTCTTGAATCTTGATTCTTGAACAGTTGAACAATGAATATGGATTGGTGGATTCTTGATTCTTGATTCTTGTAAGTTGTAAGTTTGGAACCCTTCCTTGATTCTTGAATGTTGATTGTTGAAAGAAAAGAAAAGAAATATGGAAACTTGGAAATGGAATTGGATGGAGAGGAGTGGATGTATGTAACTTATAAGTTGTAAGACTCTTAAAAATTAGAATGTATGTAAGATTATAAGAATAAGAGATAGAGAATAGAGAGAGGAATGCTTAGAATGCATTTTTATAAAGAAAAAATCCAGATTAAAAAAAATGATCAAAAAATGGTCAAATTTCTGACCGTTGGCAGATATGCGATCGCATATGCAGTATGCGATCGCATACATCGCATATGCCACTGCCGCATATGCGATCCTTGCACATATATGCGCATATGCGATCGCATATTCGCATATGCGATCGCACATGACAACAATGGTCTTGAATCTCGTTTGCCACTCATCACTAGGTCGGATACGAATCTGATGGTACCAGCTCTTTAGATTTAGTTTAGAGAACACCTTGGCCCCTTCTAGCATATCGAGCATGTCGTCCAACAGTGGTATTAGAAACCGATATTTGATGGTAATTTTGTTGATTGCCCGGCCATCGACACACATGCGCCAGCTTCCATTTTTTTTTGGCGTTAATAATATTGGTACGGCATATGGGCTCATGCTCTCTCTCTCAAGAGACCCTTACGGATCAATTCCTCCACTTGCCCTTGAAGTATCTCACACTCCTTCGGACTCATCCGATAATGAGAGAGGTCGGGCAGGCTAGTCCCTCATGTGGGGTAATACATTAAGTAAATCTTCAAGTCAGAATTCTTTGAATTCGTTTAATAATAGTCTTAAATTTGGAGGGAAATTTGAGGGTTCCTCTTCCTCGCCCTTCATCACTACGGTGTATACTTCGCCGGTTTCCTTGGATTCCTTCATGAAATCTCGAATAATCAAGAGGGAACTTCCCTTCGCTTTAGAGGCTTCAGGGTGGTTCTTTGGTATCATAAGGGCAATGATTATTTTTTGACTATCCTTGACGAATATGTAGACATTGTTTCGTCCCCGATGGGTCGCATACGGTCCGATTGCCACGGTCGACCGAGGAGCATGTGGTAAGCTTCCATGTCGACCACGTTGCAAAGTATTTGATCATTATAATTTTTACCAATTGAAAACAAGATAGTGCATTATTCAGTTACCTTAGTCTCATTCACCTTTTTTATCCAGCCAATTGAGTACGGGGAATGATGTTTCAACGTTGGTAGCTGCAACTTATACATCATCACTCTTGAGACGATATTCTCGTTACTACTATTATCAACGATCACATCACAGACCTTTCCGTTGACAGTGCATCGAGTACGAAATATATTGTATCATTGTGGGTGTAATTCCTTTTGTGGGGTATACAGTAATCGCCTTACAACTAGAAATTTTCCACGATCCTCGCCTATCACTTCATCGTCACCTGCTATTTTTCAGTGGTTTGTTCATGTTCATTAAAGCCATGGTCTTCTTCTGCGGCCTCATATTCAGTGCCCCTTCGTTTATAGTCAAGTATGTTGTGGGACGTTGATGACAAGTGTTTGATAAGTAGCCTGGTTGGTCACAGCGGTAACAATTGCTCGACCTTGGCCGAGCATAAGGATTTGGAATCCTACTCGGGCCCGCTGTTGTGGGTGCTGCTCGTTGAGGTCTGGATAAGCCGCTCCCCGTATCACGGTTTGCGATTGTAAGAGGTTGAGGACGTTTTTCTATTGGATCTTTTCCTCGTGCTAGCACTGAATCCTGCGTGGGACCTGTCATGGGGGGTCGAGTTGAAGGATAGGGACGAGCTAGAACTCTTGCAAGTTGTGTTTCTGCCCTATCCACCAATTGAACTGCTTCATCCACGGTCCTGACTGGGTACATTTGAACTCGGTCTTGAATTGGTGCCACATTCTGTAACTCAGATTATGACAGATCGTTTCATGTAACCAAACGCTGAAATTCTTTAGTGTAATCTGTGACTGTTCGATTTCTTTGTCGGCAATTTTGGTATTGATGGAATAATATCTGCTCATAATCACTGAGAAAAAATCGTGATCGAAGAAGACGTCTCATTCATGGCCATGATAAGATAGACGCCTTGTTCCGACGGGCTCGTGAGAGTTGTAATTGTTCTCACCATGCAGAAACACTAGATTTTAACTTAAACGCTACCAATTTTACCATTTTATGATATGACACGTTCATATAATCAAAATATCTCTCTACTTCGGCTAGCCAATCGAGGAAATCTTCTATACATAATAAACCATTAAAACTAGGAAGTTCAGCCTTAACTCGATAGTCTCTTTCAACACGATCTAGATGATCGCATCCATGGATTGGTTGTTGGACAAAATCTATATTAAGGTTCTCGTCTCTAGAACTTGAATCATCTGGTGTATCCCTACGGTTTGCCACTGATAGTGCTATACGAAAATTGGGATTGTGTCGTACAGCAACCACGGGTGGTAGAGCCATCCTGGGTGGTGGAGCAACCATAGGTGGTAGAGCACTGCCTAGGGCTCGGGACGGAAGTAGTGTCATGCCCCAAACTCGGAAACCAGGCTCACAAAATTTCCGATCGCTGAATCCAGCGCTAACAGCCTCCATAGTACCCCATTCTCGGCTCCCGGCACCCATACACCAGGTTTCGATTATGGGATCTTACAAGGAGGATTTAAACATGATTTAATTCGTAATGAGCATAACCATAAGCATAACCCACAAATAATAACTACAAGAACACCATCGTAAAATCCACTATGATAAAAAACTTGAGTACAATGCGTCTGAAGGGAAATACAAGATAATGCAAATAACGGAAGCTCCTGAAGCTCGACTGCGCACTCCAACTGCGGCGAGACTATGACTGTGCCCTAGCATCACTTGCACGTATCAATCATGTATAAGCTTATAGAAAGCTTAGAAGGTGGTATGAGTATGTGCGCAATATAAGAGTCCTTAGAGTGCAAGGTTAGAGTAATGTGGAATCATGCTGATAGGTACGTAAATGCAATCAGCCGTACCAAGGCTATGCAGTGTAGAACATGAATGCTATCGGCTATGTCAAGGCCATGCGATGCGAAGTGCAAGTCAAGCATGTCAATCCTCATATCAATGCAGCTCATTAAATATCAGCATGGTTCTCATTCTAGATAATCACCGGGGTTTAATACACTCCAAATGACACTATCTCTCTCCCAGCCGCACAGTCCAAGTGAGCATAAAAAACCTCACTATCCGCCTGACTAATAGTCTGTCAATACCTATCCAGCATGTCGATAGCGAATCCATTCATGACCTGGTCAGACTCAGCCTGGTAATGCCCCCTACGCTCGGGCGGGTAAGGCCACACCCCTTTCCAACCGACCACGACACAGTGAGAGACGCGGCCTCCTGGTATTTGGCCCTCGTGCGCTCATGTATCCACTCGGTTTCAACGTTAGTGTCATCCTCTGGTACCATCAGGTTTAGAAATTTTCACCCAGGGACATCTATGGCACCCCGATGCTAGAAACAGTATTTCCGGTATCCAATCCGGCCACCCACAATGTGTTTGTGGAGGCTATGGCCCTGATGTCATTAGGGCATGCAATAATCACAATCACACAAATGCAAGTGCATGAATCATACTACTAGTCATGTAATAGTCCTGTGCGTACTACGCGCTCATGTAGGGTAACTCCGCCTATCAGGGAGCTCATAAACAATCTGCCCGAAGGCATATGCTATGATCAGTCACTTCTCATATCAAGTATACATATGATGCATATGAGCATGAATCATGGAGCTATACTAAACATGTTATATGGTGATGGACTCTGTTCATAACGAAGATGGGCTTAGACGGCCTACACACTACAAGTATGGACCTTAGAGAGAGTTACAATGCGGACATTTAACCAGCATCATCCATACAATGTGGACGTCAAACCATCATTGCTTCCAAGGCATGGCCGCTAAAACAACATCACATAAACCATGGTGGAATCACACATTGTAATGGGCCTTATGTACATCTCGTTGGGCCTCGACCCAAGGACTCCAATACATCAAATGGGTCACATCACATGGGCCTCAGATATATCCAGGTGGGCCTCAACATCGGGCCACAAATACATCAAGATGAGCCTCATATCTGTTAAGGCAGGCCTCAACAACGGGCCTCATACAAATCAAGGTGGGCCTCAACAATGGGCCATAAATATGGTAAGTGGGTCACACCACATGGGCCACATGTATATTAAATGGGCCACACCTAAATATAAGTGGTGATAATAATTTCCACCATTAAAATTCTCAAAGCCCGCCGCAACATTTATTTCCCATCCAATCTGATCATAAGGTCCCAAAGGATTTTAATGGTAGACGTTCAATCCTCACTGTGCATTGTGGTCCACATGATAAATAGATCTGTCCTTTTTGTTTTTTTTGTCTCAAGCCTTAAATTTATCTTTCAAAAATGGTAGGATGGTTTGGATGGAACACATGCATCATGGTGGGTCCTATAAGGATGGACAACATAGGTAAAGCACATACCTCATGGTGGGGGCCACACTGATGGAAGGTGTGGAACACATACATCAATGGGTCCCATGTGGGGCCCACCATTATGTTTATTTTCCACCCAACCTGCTGATAGGGTCACACGAACTTAGGCCCACCAAAATGTTTATTTTCCATCCAACCTGCTGATAGGGTCACACGGACCTGAATGAGGAGTAAAAACAAATATCACTTGATTCAAAACTTCTCTGTCCCAAAAAGGGTTTTAATGGCAGGCGTTCAATCACCTCTGTTTCTTGTAACGTGGGCCACCTGAGTCCCTACGCAGCTGATTTTTGGGAGGGGGGGCCACTGCCCTAGGGGCCCACCCAGTGCACGGAGTAGATGTTCCACACACATCACGGTGGGGCCCACGGCTAGGACCGTGGGTCCTGCTGGGGATTGTCTGCCGCACGCGACCACCGCCGTATTTGCAGCATAGTCAAGAAGAAGCAGCGTGCGCGTACTTATATTATTATTATTTTAAAAAAATAATTTTCTGTGGTTTTTCCATGGTAGGGCCCGCGTCATGTGGATCCACTCCAACCATTGAACTCCATGGCTAAAGACCGTCCAAATGAGCCCAATATGCAGCATGTTTTGGAGAGTAAAAACATCAATGTGGGTTTTAACTGTAAACACTACTATTTCTCATAGAATGGCCGGCTTGATTATCAGATTGACCTCATGTTTTGGCTCAACTCCTAAAATGAGCTGGGGAACAGGATAGACGGCGTGAATTATATACATACATCAAGGTGGGGCCTGCAAGAGCAGCCCACCCCAAGCCTAGCTAGTTAGTACCCACCCATGTTAGTTCACACTTTACTGTTAGCCACACCCACACCCACTGCTGCACGTCTAGCATCTAGAGACGCTGGACGGTGTGGAGTAACACAGGCACCATGGTGGGTCCCACATGTACGTGGCCCACCATGCATATATATATTAATATAATATTATCATAATATAAATATAATATATTACATATACTATATAGACGGTGGATCTCTCCTGAAATGCAGTGGGCCACACCATCTGATGGATGGAGTAGATTTAACACAATTCGGTGGGGCCCACTACATTCTAGAGAGTGGAAAAGGAGAGAGAGAGAGAGAGAGAGAGAGAGAGAGAGAGAGAGAGAGAGAGAGATACAAGTGAAGGAGAGGGACCCCGCCACTATTGGGCCCTCCCAAATACAATGCATTCATCAAGTGAGTCCCACAATAAGTGACCCTAAAATAAGAATCAACGGTGGATCACCCACCTCTAGGCCTTCTCCTTGATCCCTTAGCCTCCTTAGCTCCTTGCCTTTACTTTTGACGGTGGTTGATGGGGTTTTGATAGTGGGGATGAGAGATGAGAGGGTAGAAAAGTGGGCCACACTTGTTGTGGAAGGGGGCTTGGAAAGGTTTGGAAGTTGGAATGCTTTGTTGCTTAGGAGAGATTTTTTTTTTCGAAATGAGGAAGAGAGAGAAGTGATGGGATGATATGGGATGGGTGATGTGGTGTGATGGGTGATGGGTGGAGTGATGTGTTGTAAGAAAGGGATGGGTGGAGAGAGAGAGAGAGAGAGAGAGAGAGAGAGAGAGAGAATTAACTTTGGGAATGGGAAGGGATGAGTTGTTGTACTTGGGGTATGGCTTGTACTTGACATTGATTGATTGATTGATTGATGGGATATGTTATAGAGATTCCCTCGAAGTTCGCAACTCGCGGCGTTTTCTTCAAAATAAACGTGGGTCTACATCCTCTACCCTGGGTATCGGTTCGGTGCACGAGTCGCGGTGTTAGAACCGCAGTGACTGCGCGGTCGCTAAGGTACAAGTTTCAATTCGAACCGGCTTCGGTATGCAGGACTTGGTTTAGGATCGTGTGCAAACGTCGGATATGAGTCGAAGATTGCCGAAATTCGACCAGAAGGAATGCGGAAGCCTATGGAACGGTACGGACTAGGATACGGGTCTTACAAGTAGTGTATCCGCAAGACGATCGAGGGTTACCTACAGCCCTTACATGGTCAACTGACTCTCCCGGTGGAAAGCTTCCATTCTTTCTGAAAGATAACGAATCCCTCGATCACCGTCCACAGGATTTTGATTCATACCTTCATTGTTTGCCATCGGCCCGAGGGGAATCCTCGCTCTGATACCAATTGACGCAGGGATGAACGTGATGGGTCGATCACTGTCTTCCTCAAGAGGATAACTACTTCGAGTCCATGGAGCTTCTCTGGACTCCTCACAGAGACTTCTCGAATCCACGAGAAAAGAAAGCAAAAAATAGAAATAAATTCTAATAAATTCAAAATTGATTAGTTAATTAATAAAAATGAGTTCACAACCCTTTAAATAGGGGTACCAAGCAATGGAAAAGAAATCATAATCAAACTACAACTAAAACTCCTAGAATCCGCAACTTACTATAAATAAACTTACTATTTATAAACGGTCATGATGTCTACTAGTGCGTAAGGTTTTCGGCCAAAAATAGTAAGTTCCTATTTGGCTTCACTAAACCGTTCTCCTAATTATTCTAAGCTCTTTTCACGTTGGGCGCAACTCCTGAAGCCCAACGGATGAAGAGTTATAATCAAATTAAAACTTACTATTTATAGTAAAAACGAAATTAAAACAGGGAAACGACCGTAGATCCAGGGGTATTTCGTAATTCCGGGCTGCGTAACCTGGCACAGCCGGGTTGGTTGGCTAAAGTAGCTCGTTCTACCCAAAAATCATATATTTTACGCCTAATAACTCATTCCGAATTGTGAGATACACCCGATCTAAGGTCCGACGGTTCAGATCACTTCTGTCGTCGACCGGGCCTTATCTGGTCCATTTTGGCCATGAAACTGTCTGCGACCCGCCCTACATCAGAACGTGATGAGGTTAATCACCGTGTTCCTCAAGGATAACTACTCTGAATCCACGGAACTTTTCTAGACTCCTATTAAGGGTCAAATAGTGTATATTACCCCCCATTTATACCTTGGTTTTATAAACATGATAATGCTTAATATTCTATTTTACTCATTTTTATGTTGAACGGTTCAATTTAGGAGCTTGGATTGAAAAATATGCTAAAAGCATGAATTTAAGGCTCAAGAATCACCAAGGCAGGAGATGAATCTTAGGAGACCAAGATTGAAGAATTCATATGCTAAAGATCTAAGGAAACCAAGTGATGAAGAAAGAGAACCAAAGATTTGAAGTGAAAGAATCTTGAAAACTGTCCTAAAAAATGATAATATGAAATTATGGAAAACTGCTAAATAGACTTCGATTCTATCGAAGATTGTTAGATAGTATCAAAGAACATATCGAAGACACTTTGATAGAATCGAGAATTTCAAGATTTCATGCCAAACTTACTGGACAGTTTTAGACCAATCTTCAATTCTATCGAAGACACTTCAATAGAATCAAGAATTTCAGGATTTCTCAAGCCAACTCGCTGGACAGTTCTAGACTAATCTTCGATGCAATCGAAGATTGTTCGATAGAATCGAAGGATCAATCGAAGACTGTTCGATAGTATTGAAACTGCATAAATTTGAGGCGGTTTCTAAATTTTTCCAAGTCGGTGCGAAAGGAGGTGTTGCATAATTATAAATAGGAGTCCTCAGGGCACCTTGGGCATCATCTAGGGTTTGGACGACTGAAGCACACAAGGGTTGAGAGCCGTCGCTAAGCGTTTTTCTTCATTTTTTTCCTTAGCTTTTCATGCTTTCTTATAGGGTTTTATATCCAATCATGTCTATGGTCGGCTAAACCTCTTAGCTAGGGCTAAGAGATTAAGCTTGTAGCATGATGGGATGTTCTTCTTACTTTTGTTCTTAGTTGTGTTGAAATTCATAGATTCTAATTTGATTATTCAAGGAATACTTTAAGTTTTTAATTGTTTATTGTGACTCAAATTACAGGAGATCTACAATAGCTTTAAGTATATTTTTTTCCTGATTTCATATTGTGAATTTAGTAAATCTTGTTGTTCACCATCGTCCCTTAAACATGGTAGGGTGATGGAATCCTTCCTAATCTTCACAATTCTCCTGCTATGAGATTATGAGATTGGTAAATCCCGTTGTTTGCCATTGCCTCCTGGGCATGGTTTAGTTACGGAATCCCTGCCCATTATCATAGTTCTCATTCATTGAGATTAGGTCAATGAAAGTTCAGATTGATTTAATTAGTATATCTTCCCATTAGATAGGATAGGACTCCAATTCCAATTGTGTGACTTGAATCAAGTAAGAGGGTTCCCTGATCACTACAAGTAGATCCTTGGAAACCCTAGTTCCCACCTTTGAATTCTTAGTTTTAATTACTTTAATCACAATGACTCTCTTAATAACTTCAGAATTAGTTTTACATCTTCTCCTAGTTCTAATTCTAATTAATTTAAGAAATGTATGAGATCAATCCCTGTAGATTCAAGCTCGGTCTTACGAGATTATTACTACATCGCGACCCTACACTTGGGGTTATGAATAACTCCTCATAGAGACTTCTCGAATCCACGAGGAAAAAAAGAAGTAAAAAAGAAATAAATTCTATAAAATTCGTAATTTGATTAATGAATGAATTAAACGAGTTTACATACCTTTAAATAAGGATACTAAGCCATGGAAGAAGTTTCGGAATCAAACTACAACTAAAATTCCTAAAATTCGCAACTTACTATAAATAGTAAACTTACTATTTATAAACGGTCATGATGTCTACTAGTGCATAAGGTTTTCTGATCCATCTTGGCCATGAAACTATCCGCGACCTACTCTACATCAAAAGATCGCCAAAGTGCAATAGTAAAAGAGTTGGTTCGATATAGTAATAAAAGAAAGTATAAGTGTAAAAAATTAAAAAAGGTGTGTTAGGTGTAGTGAATATCAGTTGTCCACGATGAATATCAGTGGTCCATGATGAATATCAGTGATTCACTATTAATTCAGTATCCATAGTGAATATTGGTGGTCCACTGTTAATATTAGCAATACACAGTGAATATCAGTGGTCCACTATTAATATTAATGGTCCACAACGAATATCAATGGTCCATAATAAATATCTGCAGTCCACAATGAATATCCACAATTTACGGTGAATATTAACGGTCCACGATAAATATCCGCAATCCATACTAAATATTAGTGATCCATATTAAATATCAATGATCCACCATATAACATTCATCCATTACAATATACTTTTATCATAACATTTTTCTATAACAAAATTGATCATCTATTACGACAGTCATCCATTACAACATTCATTCATTCTAACATTCATAACATTGATCCATTATAAAAAATTCACCCATTATAACATTCTTCCACACTTTCATCCCTTTCACAAACTCTCACTATTCCTATAAAAAAAATAACTATAAAGGGAATCACCACATCCTCCTCCCTTTCACAAATTTCCACCATTCATACCTAATAAAAAAAATTCAAAAAACAACTATAAAGGGAACCAAAGAAGGAAGAATGAAGAATAAATGAAACTAGAAAACATTATCATCCCTTTCACACCCTCCTCCCGTCCAATGAAAAAAACCAAAGAAGAGGGAAATGACCAAATGGCCCTTGTACGGGAAGGGCGACACAGTTTGAATCCATCTCACATTTTATGTAGGGACCACTAGGTTGTCGTGAAGTAAATCCAATCCATCTACATGTAAAGGGTTTTAATTTTATGTTATTCGCTGAAATTTTGAAAGTAAAACTTATCACATATAAATTATATCAGATAAAATAATTTAAAATTAGCGCACAATGTTACTATAGTTATTGGCAATAGAAAGTAGAAAAACCTTTTCATGAGTTGACGGATGTTTAATTAAAATAAATGAATCAGCTAAGCCAATGGGTGAGCCCACGCATTTTTTTTCAAAAAACCTTTCTTCTTTGGAAACAAGAGCTTTTTATGGAGCCGTACGAAGCATAATAGAGACAGATGAGCATTTTTATCCTTATAATAATAAAAAAACCTATCCTCAATATTTAAAAAAACCCTTAAAGTTTAGAAAAAAAAGATGCTAACAACACGACCATGTTATATACTGCAAGGTCATTGAGACCAAAACCCCAAATCCATGGCATACGCACAAGGATTGTGCAGTGAGGGGCCCATGACGCTACGATGGTCGGGATTACGTAGGGCCCACCATGATGTACACGTTTTATCCATTCCATCGATCCATTTTTCCAACTCATTACATGGCGTGAACCTAAAGATGAAGCATACCAAAACCGGAAGCGGATTGGCTGGTGTGTGGCACCAGCTATATAGCCGCTGTAGGTACGTGTCGTGCGAGGACCAGCTATATAGCCGCTGTATTTACGAACGGTTCGAAGGAGATCAAAGTTACATGGCCCCACAGGGATCTATTTATTATATCTACACCGCTCATCTATTTTTAGAGATCATTTTAGAGCACTAACCAAAAAATGAATCATATCCAACGATCATCTGGATCACAACACAAATAGCAGCGGAGATAATGATTCTTACTGTTAAACCATTCGTAGGGCACACCGTAATATTTATTTTCCATCCAATCTTTAGTAACGTCACAAAGACCTGAATGAAGAGGAAAAACAAATTTCACATGGATCCAAAACTTCTGTGACCTTTCATCCAGGTCTGTGTGACCCTGTAATCAGGACAAATAAACATTACCGTGAGCCTTAGGAAGGTTTCAACGGTGGACTTCATTGTCTCCACTGTTTTTTATGATGTGGTCCACTCAAGCTTCAGATATGTTTCAAATTTTGGGTTTATGTCCTAAAATAAGTTGGAAAACGGATGACCCGAATGGATAAAACACATACATCACAACGGGCCCCAAGGAGAATCCACACCAAACTAACGGGAGGCAGATTAGCTACCGACAGGTTGAGTAGCGAGACTCGCTACTGAAGTGACGTCACCAAGTTTTATGGGTCCTATCATGATGTATGTGTTATATCCACACCGTCCATCCATTTGAAGAGATCATTTTAGGGCATGATCCAAAGAATGAGGCAGATCCAAATCTATAATAGACCACACCACAGAAAACAGTGGAGAGAGTGACACCCACTGTTAAAACCTTCCTAAGGTCCACCGATATTGTTTATTTAAGATCTAATCTGTTCATGAGTTAACGCATACATTAAATGAGGTAAAAAGCAAATATCAGCTTCATCGAAAACTTTCGTGGCCCATAGAAGTTTTTAATGGTGGGCGTCACTCTCTCCACTTTTTTCTATGGTGGGGTCCACTCGAGGTTTGGATCTGAATCATTCTTTGTTTCATGCCCTAAAATGGTCTCTCAAAATAGATGGACGGTGTGGATACAAAACATACATCATGGTGGGACCTACATATCTTGGTGACGTCACTTCAGTAGCGAGTCTGGCTCCTCAACCTGTCGGTAGCGAATACGCGGTAAGCTACTCACTACAGAATCCGCTTCCATGCCAAACGTGCAATTGCCCAGTTTCTAGAATATCCTCACCGTGAAAAAGGTGGGCCACACCTTGAAGATCATCTGGTAAGAAAATCAGCCCAATCCGCTCGTTGGGTAGGCCACGTACCCTGATTTTCATACTAGATAATCACGATGGCATGCCCCACCTTCTTAATGGATCGGATACTCTATATGTGAGACATTGGAAGGAAAGAGATAGCCATACTAATGCAACTGATGGATCTGATCATTTCTAAGACGAACTAGCACCCAATCACTAAAATAACCCTAAAATTTTCAAAATTACTAAAATAAACCTATCCAAGATAACCAAAATAACCTTGCCGACACGGCTACGCCTCTTCAACGTTAGAGCTATTTTCGCCGTTGATCTGATCGCTTTTGATAAAGAAAACGTATAAGGCAGAGAAGCTAATGGAACCCGTGAAGGCCCAGACCCACCAAGTCTCTGATAGAGGAAGAATCATCGAAGCCCGGCTAGCAGACATGACGCTGAGAGTCGTCGCCAGGACCCAGATCGCAACCTTCAATCTATCTCCACCGTCCGAATTCTCCACCAACCGATTGAATAGCGCTAGATAAAGGAACAAGAGTATGACGAACGAGAACGTGTAGAAAATCGAAACCAAGGCCATCAAATCGTCGAATGGCCGAACGGTGGCCGTTACCATGTTGACGGTTAAGAAGCTCAGGCCCATGGTGGACACGAAGTACACGGAAATCCTCTCGATCGTGTTTGGATCCATGGCGGGGTTAAACAGTAAAAATGAATGGGAGGGGTAGGGACTCGGTTCTTGCTGGACGCGCTTTTGAGAAGAACAACGCTAGCGTACGTCGCGCTAGGTACTTAGTTAATTTCGAAAATCTGAGAGTCAAGTGGATAATTTTTTTTTAAAAAGATCCACACTGTCCATCAGGTATGATGCCTATTTTTAACCGTTGAATAAAAAAATTAGAATAATATAAAAATTGAGTAGGCCACACGATAGAAAACAGTTTCCATGAAACGCCCACCGTCTGTGTAAATCTACCGTTGTGTTTATATGACATCCAATCCATTCATATGACGTGAATTTAGAGATTTTAGGTATAATTGTTTGGAGTGGCCCACCTTAGTGTTGAATCGGCCTGATATTTTTTATCGAGCCCAAATTAAGGTGGTGTACCTGATGGACGGTGTGGATTTTATTCACGTGAAAAAGTTTCTCTTATATCAGAGAAAGAAACCCCGGTAGGTACCTAAACTGTGCCCACCGCGAGGTACGCAAAGTTGATTTTGACAGGGGAGTTGTATTCGGAGCAGATCAGTTGCGGCCCGGGCCTAACCGTGGGGGCCAACTCGATAGATGTATTGTATATCCACGCCGTCCATACATTTTTTCAGATCATTTCAGGGGATAAGAACAAAAATTAAGAAGATAAAAATCTCAGGTGGACCACACCACAGGAAACAATGTTTATTGACCATTACAAACTTTTTGTAGGCTACAAAAGTTTTGGATCAAGATCATATATTTTCCCTTCACTCAGATATTCATGAACTTATCAATAGATTGGATGGAAAATAAACATTACGGTGTGCATTGCGTTGGGCCCTAGGAGGTTTTTAATGGAGGGCGTTCAATCACTACTCTTTCCCATGGTGTGGTCCATCTGAGACTTGGATCTGTTTCATTTTTGTTTTTCTATATTTAAATGATCTGTAAAAACGGATGGACCGAATGGATATATAATATATGTATAAAGGTGGGCCACACGGTCAGGACCGCACCATGATGATTGAGGCCGGGGCAGCAACTAACATACCCCCGTTGCAACGGATTGGCTACTCCCCCTGCCACCAGCCAATGGCTGGTGTTCGGTGCTCTGTGGGCTCCACCATGATGTATGTGTTTCATCCATGCCGTCCATATATTTTTATAGATCATTTTATGGAAGGAGAGAAAAAATGAGTTATATCCCAGTCTTAAATGGACCACATTACAGGAAACAGTGTTGAATGAACGTTGACCATTAAAAACTTTCTGGGGGCTATAAAAGTTTTGGATCAAGCTGATCTTTGTTTTTTCCCTTCATCTGAGTATGTATGACCTAACCAACAGATTGGATGTCAAATAAACAGTACAGTGGGCCTTAGGAGGATTTTAATGGTGGATATCCAATAATTATTGTTTTCCTGTGGTGTGGTCCACCTGATATTTATACTCCTCTCATTTTTGGAATCAAGCCTAAAATGATCTTTAAAAATGGATGAAACACATACATCTTTGTGGGGCCCACAGAGCAACACCAGCTACGGGGCCGGTGGCAGGGGGAGTAGCCAATCCGTTTCCGTTGCATATATGGTACTCTGGCCTGACGCATCATCCGCGGGCAATCCGAAAATTGAATGCTTGGCAGAAATTAAATAAAACTAAACCGACCATATCGTGGAATAATCCTAGTCTCTGATTTTTGGTCACTTCTGTTGAAATAGGACAATTGGAAGTTTTCCGTATTTAACCGTCCAATAAATTTCCAACTATCCAATAGTCAGATGATCGAATAATCTTATTTTTTTAATTCATTATACATCTAAACTGTGACTCATGATGTGGACAGCTTATTTTGATTTAATTGTTTCTACGTATGCAATGTCTAAGTAATTTTATATGCCTGAATATCATTGATCTCCGCCAGAGTATCAAAGTTTTTCTGTGGACTGAAATAGGAGGTGGTGTGAGTTGGCGTAGTTTACTAAGTTGTAGCAAATCACACTAAATTGGCAATTTTAACCTTTCAATTTGTTGCCATAAATTGGACGGTTCAGAAGAAGACGTTTCATGATCTATATTAAATGAGTGAGATCCGACGGTTGAATTCATCATATCAGCATATTTTTCAAGAAAATTTCGAAGATTGAATTGGTGAGCATTTTCGGTATTTGCCACGTGGACAAGTTGCCACAATTTACGCTGGTTTGAGTTGCCACAATTTAGTGACTCATAGTAAACGCATGTCATTGTCTTAGTCGTCCATTCCATACCTGTGGTGGTGACATTTTCCTGGAAAGTCCTCTCATATTACGGTTGTGTATTACACTTGATACGCCGGCACTTCAAAACGGTAAGCATGCCATCCATTAACTCATATTAAACAGTCTAAAATATAGAACTTACTCTCGCTACATTATGGTCCAAAAATTAGATTGGTTGCATAATTCTAACCCCCGATTGGATTTTTTTTTTTTTTTTTCATTTTTAACCGTCCAATAAATGTGGATAAATCTGATAATAATATAACCAAATAAAAGTAATTTTTAGTTTACGATATATCTAATCTTTTATGAATAAATTGGACAGTTTAATTTCAATTATTTATGTGCCACATGCAATTTCTAAGTAATTTCCAGGTGACAGCATGTCATCCACCGCAATCCGCCACTGTTTCAAAGCTTTACTCTGTTTTCGAGGTAGGAGCGAACGGTTGCGGCTTCGGGGGTGGGTGGGATTACTATGGGCCCACCTTGATGGATGTGGACGCGGATTGCGTCCTACCCCGCTCATCTCTAGCCATGAATGGGCAGTTCTGTGGGCGGGCCCCACCGTGATGTTTCTGTTTATCTATGCTGTCTATTCCTTTACTCGATCATTTTAAGATATGAGCACAAAAATGAGATGGATCCAATGCTCAAGTGGACCACACTATGGATGACTCTTTCATTTAATGCAACCCAAGCTTATTATTTGGTGTGGTCCAACTTGAGTTAGATCTGCGTCATTTTTGTCCACATATCTTAAAATGATATGAGAGAAAGGATGGACGGTGGGGATAAACAGGCACATCATGGTGGGTCCGCTAGCAGAACTTTATGTTCGTGGCTAGAGATGGGTGAGAGTAGGGCGCAATCAGTGTCCGATGGATGTGCCTTATATGTAGAGCTGTACACGAGTCGAGTCGAGTCAAGTATCGCCCTACTCGTACTCGACTCTTAACGCTCAAGTGTTGCTCGTACTCGACTCTACTCGACTAACAAGCAGGGCCCCCCCTGCTCGTACTTTACTCGCCCGAGTACGAGCCGAGTACGAGTAGTAAACGAGTAGAGTCGAGTGTGAGTTTTCGAGTCGAGTCCGAGTACGAGCAGACGAGTTGAGTACCGAGTACGAGTTTTCGAGGTGAGTTCGAGTCCGAGTTTAAATTTGAGCCCAATTCGAGTAGGGTTTTCGAGTAACGAGTTCGAGCTTTGAACCAAGTTCGAGTTATAAATTGAGATTAATTTGAATTTCAATTCGATTGTCAATTGAAATTTGAAGTTAAATGAAACAATAAAATATATAAAATGCACATAATTACATTACATTGTTCAAAATGACAATTTATAACTAATAACCTCCATAAGATGAGTGCCTTCCTGTTCCTATATTGTCATCTGATCCATCGGAACTGCTATTTATTTTTTCATATACAAATTGATTCACTTCCTCTGAGTAAGAAGGCGAAGAGATTTTTCTTTCGTGCTCTTCTACACTTTCAACTAGATTTTTCAAACTCGACCCTGCTTCAATATCGTGTGAAGAATTGTATATAGTACCCAATGTCCTATAAAATTCACCGAGACGAGTCAGGAATTTCAATTTATTACTCTTTTCTTTCTTCTTGTTTGTTGTACTCGACGAGTAACTCGACCCTGCTTCAATATCGTGTTATTTTTTATTCAAATATCGCTGAAGTTTAGAAACATCTTCCATACTGCGTTTTAAGGCGAGTTGGAATTGTTCTTCCTCCAAAGCTTTTAATCTGGCTTCCTCCTCTGCATCTTTTGTGGATGTCATTTGTGTACCAGATCCAGAAGCAGAAGGTTTGGATGGAGTAGAAGGCTTTCTATTTGAATCTAAAAGGGCTTGAAAAAGAATTTGGACATCCTTAGGAGTATTGGGGTATGGTTTTGCATCACCACCTCGACATGACAAGTGTAGGCGAAAGCGATTAGTCTTGTGCACAAACTTTGTACCATACAAACCATATTTAATCTTTGTTTTTCCAGACCGTGGCGGTGATTCAACTAGGGAAGCATAGTCTCAAATGTTTATCGATGGCTCAGATGACGACATATCTACATTCAATTTTTAATTAAAAAAATCAGAATATTGATAAATATATTGAACTTGATATAGCAACAAAAGAAAGCAATATAAATGTATCAAAATTCAAAAATAAAAGCAAATGAACAGGCATATGTAAATAAATATCAAAGATTCAAAGTCTTCCAAACCACATTCCAAAAGGACCAACACTTTCGTGTTTGCAGTTGCAGTGAAATAATATTACAGATCATTCAACATTCAACCAAAAAAAATTGAAAAATCAAAAATAATTACTGATCTGTAGGTAGAGACTCGTTACGAATCTCAATCTCCTCTTCATCATCATCATCATCATTCATATCTCGTCCCCATATCGAGCGCAACCAATCTTGTGTACAAATCAATACTTCAACTGTGTTTGACGAAAGTGAGCTTCGATACTTGCTCACAACCCAGCTCCCTGTGCTGAATGCGGATTCTGATGCCACTGTTGAAATTGGTATTGATAATATGTCCCGTGCCATCACAGATAATGTAGGGTATTTTGATTCACTAACCCTCATCTTTCACCATTCCAACACATCAAATTCAGCTCGCACTACGATTGGCTCCTTGAGGTACATTTCTAACTCTGATTCCTTAGTATCAACTCTCATTCGTGCTTGTGCCAAATATGATATGTATTCATTTAGCACATCCGGATTACCAGGTACAGAAATATCTGCATCTTTACTTTCTTCAACACTCGCTGCAGGTAAAGTATCAACATAGGATTTATACAGATCTTCAAGGGCTTCACGAACCTTAGACGTCTCTGCTGCCGCTCTTTCAGTAGGATAAAGCTTCATGAAAATAAAGCTAACCAATCCTATATTACAACGGGGATCAGGAATAACTGCCAAGGACATCAACAGATGACAATCGTCCTAGTATTTATTGAACTTCGTCTTCATACCAACTGTCATCTGGTGTATGAAATCTGTACCCGTACTGGCATTTTTCTGCAAAGCATCCTTAATCTTCCAAAGAGACGAAAGAAATGGATTCGCGGTTGGATACTGATTCCCAGAACAAATCTTCGTGCAATCGTAGAAAACTTGGAAAAATGTGTGAACTTATTGTGCTTTGGCCTAATCATCTGTGCTCAACAACCAAGAATACGTTCTGTCACACGCGGCGTATTCAAGAAATGCAAGCTATAATTCTATTGCCGCATCTAACATTTCATAGGTCGAGTTCCAACGTGTACAGACATCCAACTTCAACGTTTTTTTAGATGGCACATTCAAACATTGGATGATGTCATTCCATACACTCAGTCTCGATGGTGACCCCCTTATATATTTCACACTTTATCTTATGTTCTCTATAGTGTCGTCGATTGCTTTCAGCCCTTCTTGTACAATCAAATTTACAATATGGGCACAACATCTAACCTGAAATATTTTTTCTTCAAAAAATAAATTTCTGTATACTCGAATCAAGTTACGTAAGCATGAAATGACACTTGTCATTTCTGTCAAGCATTGTCTAAAGTTATTGCTGAAATTTTCTTCTCAATGCCCCAGCCTTCTAGACAACTGTAGATGCAATCTGAAATAAGTAAACCAGTATGTGGAGGAGGAAGGTGTTTGAAGTTCAAAATTCTTTTGCATAGTTTCCAATCCTTATCGACATAGTGAGCGGTTAATGAAATGTATCCTTTTCTTTAATTGGATGCCATCCATAAGTTAGAAGTCAAAGCTATTTTGGTCACTGAATCTAAAACTTCTTTCAGTTTCATCTTCTCCTTTGCGTACATCTTCATGCTTTCTCTCTGCACTGTGACACGGGAGACATTCTCGGCCTAAGGGTTAAGGAATTGACAGAAAGCCCTAAACCCTTTACTTTCAATCATTCTGAAAGGTTTTTCTTCCAAAATCACTAATCTAGCAAACCACTCATTCAGCTTCTCCTTTTCAAACTTATGAGTGGACACTACGCCTTGAGAGTTGTCCCCTTCTGACCTCGTAAATGACAGCGTCTATTGGCCAAGAGGAGAGAGTCTTGCTTTCTTAGGACACGTCTTCAAATGTCTAATTAGATGTGTCGTAGATCCTCCTGGAATTTTGCTGAATAACCCTTTGCAGTGATTACACTTTATCTTCTGTAAACCGTTAACTGTCATATCTTCGAAATCATCCCGCACTGCTGATCTCTTCTTCTTTCCTTTGCATGCAGCTGATGTGTCTGTGTCTCCCTCTACTATTAGAGGAGATGTGGCCGATGCACCCATTACAGGGGTATTTGGGCTTTCGTCTTGACTAGCCATCTATAAAATTAAGTTCTCGATATGTTATTATTACCTAGGGTCTAGACGGGCATAATTACTTAACTGTCTAAATCAGTCACCCATTTAAAGTTAGATGGATTGTAATGTTTCATTTTTCAATTTAAATGCTACGCCGAAATTCCGACAACATCTCCCCTTATCTCTCAAGAATATATTAATCTTGTATTTGATTCCCATGTTAATCATCAACACAAAGTGTGGATATTTGACGACGGAAATAAATACATGAAATATATCCAGAGAGAAAAAGGAGAGACGTAACCAGAACAGACATATGCATTTAAATTGGAATAAATGAAGACATTACAATCTATCTAACCTTGAACTGTCCAAAAAGGGACAATTTGAGCAATTTCTATGCATCTAAGAACACACTGAATCTATGTCTAGCAACATAAAAATCCTCAAATGGGCAACTGATTATCCTATACGATAAGTCTACAACTAGAACAATACAAATAATTTATATATATGCTAAATATTTAGGGAAAACATAAATATTAGGTTAATCCCAAAATTATATTAAACAAATTCTATATTAACACAAATATATTAACAACTGATTAACAAATTCTTTATTAACAAAAATATCAGGTTAACAAAAATATCAGGTTAACACAAATATATTAACAACTGATATCAGGTTAACACAAATATATTAACAAATATCAGGTTAACACAAATATATTAACAAATATATTAACACAAATATATTAACAAATATCAGGTTAATACAAATATATTAACAACTGATTAACAAATTCTATATTAGCACAAATATGAAATATATTAACAACTGATTAACAAAATTATATTAAACAAATTCTATATTAACAACTGATTATCCACCGAATATTTAGGGAAAACACAAATATCAGGTTAATCCCAAAATTATGTTAAACAAATTCTATATTAACATATATTAAACAATTTTTTTTTTTAAAAAATAAAAAATCCACACATTACAGTAAGTCAAGCGAGAACGACCGGCGGCTACGTGCGAAAGCGGGCGATGACGAGTGGCAACCTGGCAGGGACGATTTTAAACCGGACGACTGGCAGGGATGAGCTCCGTCAACGAACAGGCTGCAGGGACGAGCGGCAGGGTCTAACATTGCCGGACAGGGAATAGGGGCGAGTGTGACAGAGAGAGAGGGAAGAAGAGGGACGACCGGAGTCTGGACGAGCGCAGGAAGAGGGAGGAGAGAGAGAGAGGGGTTTTTTTTTCAAACGGGTGGGAAGAAGGGTTTGGGCGCTCGCTGGTTGAAAATGACGGGTGGGTGGGGTAGGATTTTTTGGGACAGGGGCGAGTGAGAGAGAGAGAGAGCGAGGGAATAAGAGGGACTACGAGTCCGGATGAGCGCTGGAAGAGAGAGGGGAGAGAGAGGGTTTTTTTTTTTCAAACGGGCGGGAAGAAGGGTTTGGGCGCTCGCTGGTTGAAAATGACGGGTGGGTGGGGTAGGTTTTTTGGGCGCTCGGCTACTCGCTCTGGTTGAAAATGAAAAACGGGTGGGTGGGTAGGGTTTTTTGGGGTGGACTTATATATAGAGGAATGAGTCGAGTACAGGTCGAATACCGAGTCGAGTACCAAGTCGAGTACCTCTAGACTCGTACTCTACTCGTTATGTAAACGAGTCGAGTATTCCGAGTCGAGTCGAGCGAGTACTCGAGCCTTAGTCTACTCGTGTACAGCTCTACTTATATGCATGCCGTCCAGCCATTTTGAAAACTGATTTTAGGGTATGGTCCCAAAAATAAAGCAGATCCAAATTCAAGTGGACAATAAGAAAGCAAACAGTGACAATCGATAATTTTTTTTTTCTTTTTGGGCCACAAAAGTTTTGGATCAGTCTGATCTTTGTATGGTCTCTTAATCTAAGTCTTTATTACCTTATCAACAGGTTGGATGGAAAATAAAAATTCCTGCGGCACATGAAGTTTTTAATGGTGGGGATTCAAAAAAGACTTTCTTGTAGTGTGGTCACTATAAGATTCAGATATTAATTTTTTTGATCATGCCCTAAAATGAACCGTAAAACTGCATAGACGTTGCAGATTTCAGGAACATATATAAAAGTGGGCCCCATAGTTAGGGATATATTGGATATTAATTAAAATAATATTTAATTATGATGTCATAAAGGCACTGACATCAAAATTTCAATGCATATAATTTTTTTTTATACATCGAGGTACTTTTTGGCTTTTGGAAGGATGAAAATGCCCCTCCATCCCTTCATGTAGCATTAGCTTGTTGTGGAAGTCGAGAGAGTTTTTTGAGAATGGGATGTAGGCTCCACTAAATAAATGATTGCGACCACACCCTCAACCAATCTAATCCGTTCACTTTAATCAAACAGTCATGAACTTACTGTTTACTCCGTTGTAGTCCATCCATGATAAGTTTTGCCCTCAAACATAGATGTCATGAAATTAACATTTTATGTGGACAGCTTAAATATGCAATAAGATGATCTAGTGGGCCCCATACAAGATGTGGGATGTGTTTAATAGCTGGATCCTTTGCATGGGTAGGGTATTTAGCCTTTTTTTTTTTTTTTCTTCTTCGTTTTTTTACAAAAGGGGACCATTTTGGCTGTTAAGATTGTTGCCACCTCTGTGGTACCCGCTCCAGCGAGCGTCCGACGTCATTCCCTCCATTCTGGCGAGTTTTCGAGTGTTTTTTTTAAAAAGATTTCGAGCCACACTCTCCGACATAGAAGTTAGGATTGCCAAAGGTAAGTTTAGGTTATGATACTAATGGCTTTTGTGTGTTGTTTTTTTATGAGTATTAATGGTGGGAGTTTATGAAATGGAGGGTGTGGTCGTTCTCTTTATAAATTTTTTTGTTAGGTATAAATTGTGAGAGTTTATGAAAGGGATGACTTTTGTAATGGAATAATGTTATAATTGATAAAATCTTAAAATGAAATAATGTTATAATGGATGAATGTGATGAATATCAAAATGGATGAATATTGAGACGAAAGAATATTGTAATGGATGAATGTTGTATGATGGATAGCCGATATTCACTATGGATCGTTGATATAACTGTGGATCACTGATATTTACAGTGAATTGTCGATATTCAGTGAGGATCGTCGATATTAACAGTTGATCACCGATATTTAGTAAGGATCACACGATATTAACTGTGAATCACCAATATTCATTATGAATTATCGATATTTGGTAAGCATTGCCAATATTGACTATGGATCCCCCGATATTCAGCGAGGATCATCAATATTAGTTGTGGATTATTGATATTCACTGTGGATCATTGATATTCAGTGAAGATTACCAATATTAACTGTGGATCACCAATACACACTGCGGATCACCGATCTAACGAAAACAGTCATATCTCCCTCGTTACATGTTTTATTTAAGTGATGTTGTACTTGTTGGAAAGATAATTTGATAAAATTTTAAATAACTTTATAATTATCTCATTTGGACATTATTTTATTTCTCAAAAGTGGGCCCAAAGTTCATTAAGGACTGTGAATTGTCGATATGCATTGTGAATCATCGATCCGACGAAAACGAGCATAACTCCCTTGTTATGATAATTATGACTATTAATCCATTTGAACATTCATCCATTACAATATTCTTCCATTTCGACATTAATTACATTCATCAATTATAACATTCTATCATTTCAAAATTCATACATTACAATATTCTTCTATTATAAAATTCATCCCTTTCATAAACTCCCACCATTTATACTTCATAAATAAAAACAAAAAAATAATTATAAGGCGAACCACTATCCCTCCTCTTTTTCACAAATTCCCACTATTGATATTCATAAAAAAAAATACACAAAAGCCATTATTATCCTAGACTAAACATACATTTACCAATCATAACTTCTAAGTCGGAGAGTATGGCTAAAAATCTTTAAAAAACACTTATAAACTCATCAAAATGGGAGGGAATGACGTTGGATACACGCTAGAAGCTTGCTGGAGTGGGAGCTACAGAGGTGGCAATGATCTTAACGGTCGAAATGGTCCCCTTCTGTGGAAAAAAATGAAAAAGAAAACGAGAAAATGCTTAATGACTTTCCCGCGCAAGGGACTCACCTATCGAACACATCCCACATCCTGTGTGAGGCTCATTGGATCGTCTTGTAGTAAGTTCAAGCTGTCCACATGAAAGGAGTTTTAATTTCATGCAATTTGTCCAAGTTTAAGGACAAAACTCATCATGGATGGAACACACCGGAGGAAACGATTCAAAATTAACTCACAACGTCAATGCAATTGTTGGCCACAGACAACTCATTTTTTAAAATGACCCTAATGTAAGTTGACAATTGTTCGATTAAAGTAAACAGGTCAGATCAGCTAAGGGATGGTCCCAATTATTGATTTAGTGAGGCTCACATTTCATAATTGAGTCATAATTGAGGGTTGTTTTAATCAATATCTACCCCCGAGCGAACATGGATTAGGTGCGACTCGCTATCCAACTAGGTGGGTGCATGTGACACTGACAATGGGACCCACATGGATGCATGTATAGTATATATGTTCACACGGCCGATCCGTTTTTCAATTCCTTTTTGGGCATAATATAAAAAATGAAGTAGATACAAATCTCAGATGGACCACAAAGTAGGGATAGAATTCCCACCATTAAAAAAATTCTAGAGCCACAAAAGTTTTGAATCAAACTACTAGTTGTGTCTTCCCTTCATCCAAGGATGTTATGGTGGATCCTAAGAAGTTTTTAATGGTAGGCATTTATTGATCACATTGTCTATCCATTTTATTTTTCAGATCACCGCGAGCCCAAAATTGAGGTAGATCGATAGGTCAAGTAAATGACACCATAGAAAGCACTAGGGATTGATGCCTATCACTAAAAACTTCTTCGGACCATTTTGGATCAAGCTGATATTTGTGTCTTCCCTTCGTCACGTCTATGACCTTATGAACAAGTTGGATGGCAAATAAACATTGTGGTGGGCCCTAGAAAGGTTTCAACAGTAGGAGTCACTATCTCCACAACTTTCCATGGTATGGTCCACTTAAGCTTTGGATCCGCCTCATTTTTGGGCTCCTACTGAAAATGAATGGCAAACGTGAGGCCCACAAAACTTTGCTACGTCCACATAATAATGGAAAACAAGAGATAACACATTTGAATTTCAGGATGCATAACAGAATCCTGTATTTTAGTTACAATGACAGAAAAGTAAATGACAATTAAAACTAAAAATTTAAAATTAAAATTTTCATTTTCAAATTCCAACGAGTATTGAAGATTTGAATTTGAAAATGAAAATTTCAAATTGAATTGGAATTTGAACAAGATGGCATAATTTACAACTAACCCAATACGTTGACTAAGGAATTTTCAAATTCGAATAAGATTTGAATTAGATATCATCATTTACCACAAACCCAATATGTTGACCAAAATATCCTACAATACTCTATATATATATATATATATATATATATATATATATATATATATATATATATATATATACACACACACACACGCATAGCTACAGGGGCTACACCTCAACGTTAGAGCTGTGTCTACCGTTGATCTGATTACCTTTGATAAAGAAAAAGTAACAGCTAGAGAAACTGATGGACCCAGCCAAGGCCCAGACACACCAGCCCATTGATAGAGAAAGTATCATCGAAGCCCTGCTAGCAGACGTGATGCCGAGAGCAGTCGCCAGGACCCAGATCACAGCCTTCAATCTATCTCTACCGTCCGGATTCTCCGCCAACCGATAGAATATCGCTAGATAAACGAACAAGAGTATGACGAACGAGAACGTGTAGAAAATCGATAACACGGCCATCCAATCGTCGAATGGCCAAACGGTGGCGGCTACCGTGTTTATGGTTATGAAGGCCAGGCCCATGGTGGACACGAAGTACACCGACATCGTCTCTATCGTGTTTGGATCCATGCCGCTCTAGAATGGGAGAGGTAAAGATTCGGCCATGCCTCTCGCTGGACAAGCTTTTAAGAAGAACAACGCTAGCGTACGTCGCGCTAAGTCCCTACCGGGGTTAATTTCGAAAAACTCGGAACCATTTTGATGGAATTTTCAGAAGATTGTTGAGGATCAAATATTGCATATCAGACCTCATTTATTACCTGGATTTATGAACATAATACTGTTTAACGGCCTGTTGTAATCATATTTATGATGCAAGGTGCAATTACAAGCTGGAACTGGAAATGATGATAAAAGCATAGATTTAATGCTCTGATGACACTAAAGGCAAAGGACGGACTTCATGAGACTGAAATCAACGGATTTACATGCCAGGGATCCGAGAAGATCAAGCTATTCACATTCAAGTGGCCTGAAAGTTAGACAAAATGCAAGATCACAGGGTTCCCACCATCCGTTATGCTCGAAACTTTATACATGAGCTGAAGAGCATAAATGAACCGTACATGTCGAATTTCAGCTCCTAGATCTCTGTGGAAGTGGCCTAACAGCTAGATCAGCCCATAAATTGCCAATTCTGGGCCCACCTGCTCTTTGAATATACTTCAAAATTGTTCTCGACAGTGTAAATAAGCTGGAAAAGTGGATGGACGGATCAGATTTCTCTTGACATCACGGTGGGACCCATTTACATGGGAGAGTGTGCATAGCACATGTGCACATGAGATGCACTGAAGGCAAAGTCGGGTCAAACCGACTCTGACCCGCGGCCGCTGACTTTCCTAAACAGAGAAGGAAAGACTCTGTTTCCTTCACGCGGAGACGTCCGCTGACGATGTAGTGGGTCCACCATCATCATCCTTTTGGGTGATCCAAGCGGTTCATCATGTTCAGGAGGGAAATTTGACCACATCCCTATCAGTTCCATGCATTCATGCATAAAATTCAAGACCGCAGTAGCAAGGAAAACGTCATGACGTCAATTGATGGTGTGGCCCATCTGAAACACGAATTTATGTCAAATTTGGGATCGTGATCAAGGACTAGGGCAGAAACTTGGAGAATGTATTTGATGCTCCATACGTCAGTCAAAGTGGACCCCACCAACGTCAGCGCAAATCCTTCCGCAGGCCCTGTCACGCACTGCGAGAACCGGCCGTTGTAGGCCAATTCTGCAATCAAGGGGGAGGTCGGACCGTCCATCTGGACTGTCCAAAATGTTTTCAAGGTGTGGCCGACCAAGGCCAAGACAACTGAATGGCTTAGATCTTGCACTAGCAGCCCATGTAGCCGAAAATTCTATTTCAAACGCAGATGGTTGCGTTTTGCTGCGGAAAGAAGTCCCGAACCGCCTTCGGTTGCACGGATCCGGATTTTTCACCGCCTCTGGGTGCGAAAACCTCCTCTCCACTAGCCGGTCTTTCCTGCTATAAGAAGAAAGAGAGAGAACATGCGCCAAGGGGGGGGGGGGAACTATCTGACTTGAGTCTCACGTGGAAAGACTGGCTCGGGGCAGCAGCTTGGCTGGAGGCTTGGGTTTGGATGTGGAAGCAGAGAGAGAGAGAGAAACAGGGAGTTTTTTTTTTGTTTTTATTTTTTTAATTTTATTTTGTTTTGTCTAAGAGATCTAGTCCACCATGTCTATGTGTGGTTAAACCTCTTAGCTAGAAATTTGAAGGTGAAGCTTGTAGCGTGATGGGAGGCCTCTTTGCTTGTGCCTTTTGTTTAGCGATCTCGATATTAATTTGGGTTTTATTAAGGGAATGTTTTCGGTCTTTATTGGTCTTCATGGTGAAATTACAATGGGTCTGCGATGACTTTGAGCATGTTCTTTTCCTCTTTATGTTTATGACGTCAGGAAGCCCTGTTGTTCACCATCGTCTCCTGGGCATGGTCGGATGACGGTACCCTTTCCTAACCTTCATGCATGTTGATTGGTTGGTAATTAGTTTAATTCTGTTGTTTGCTTTGTCTCCTAGGCATGGTTTGGTGATGGAATCCATTCTAATTCATATACCCCTCATCTCTTGAAATTTATATCAATGGCAGTTCAGTTAAATTCCCTGATTTTTAATCCAGGCATAAGATCTCCCTGATCTCTACAAGTGGATCCTCTGAATCCCTAGTTTTCCTTTTCTGATTTTTTCTAAGTTTTAGATTAAATATTTCATCATTATTTTTCAAATTACAATCGATTTAGATTTCATCTCATTCTAGTTCTATTTCTACTTAGTTTCAGATAACGTACAAGTTCTAGTCCCTTGGGATTCGACCTCGATCTTACTGAGTTTATTACTACATCGCAACCCTATACTTGGGGAGTGAACAAAGATCCACTCTGTTCATCAGATACGAGACATCATATTTACTGTTGGATATAAATTTCAGAATGATTCAAAATTGGAGTAGGCCACGCCATTGTAAAGAGTTTTGACGGAACACCTACTATTAGTTTTGTGTATAGCTCAATGTTATGTTTATATGAAATCCAATCCATTCATCTTATGTGATTCATCACGATGAAATATTTAGAAAAAAATAATACGATTTCGTAACTAAGTTGAGCCATAATATTTCAATTTATAGATATCAGGTATAATTTTTTACAGTGGCCCACATTAGAGTTGAATCAGCCTAAATTCTTCTATTGATGCTAAATAAAGGATGGTATACCTGAATGGACGGTGTGGATTTTATTAAATTTGAGCAATTTCTCCCACGTGAGAGAAAGTAACCCCAGTAGGTACCTAGAGCGTACCTAAAGCGAGGTACGCAGAGTTGTTTTTGAAAGGGGAGTCGCATAAGGTAGCCTATTAGTTGCGGCTTCGGCCTGACCGTGGGTCCCAACTTTATGTATATATATTGTATATCCACTCTGTCCATTCGTTTTTTCAGATCATTTTAGGCCATAAACCAAAAAAAATACTTAAATAAAAATCTAGGTAGCTCACACCACAGAAAACCAATGGTGACTGACTATTAAAATCTTCTTATGGTACACAACTTTTAGATCAAGATAATATTTGTTTTTCTTTTACCTTCATTCAGGTCTTCCTGAACTTATCAATAGGTTGGATGTCAAATGAATTTTAGGTTGATCATTGCGGTCGGCCCTGGGATGTTTTTAATGGTGGTTGTTCAATCACCACTCTTTCCTATGGTGTGGTCCACCTAAGACTTGGATCTGTTTCATTTTTTGTCTCGTGCCATAAAATAATATTTAGAAACATATGGACGGCGTATCTATACAATATATACATCAATGTGGGCCCCACAGTTAGAGCCGCACTGTGTTGGGTATGGCCGGGGCCTCACCTAATCCGCTCCCGTTGCGTATTAAATACTCTGGCATGGCGCATCATCCGCGGGACCACCGAATTGGATGCTTGGCACACATAAAATCAAAATAAACGGACCAAATCATGGGATCCATTAACTTTAAGTGACAGTGACAAGATCAGATTGGTTGAATAATCGTAGCCTCTGATTTTTGGTCACTTGTATGTTGAAATAGGACGATTGCATGTTTTTCATTTTAAACCGTGCAATAAATTTCCAACAATCCAATAATCAGATGGTCAAATAATCTTGATTTGTGGTTCATTATACATCAAAACATTGACTCATAATTTGGACAGTTTATTTTGATTTAAATTTTTTTCCGCGTATGTAATTTGTAAATAAACTCATGTGCCTGAGTATCATTGATCACACTCTGCCGGAGTATCAAGTCTTTCTCTTTGACTAAGAAAGACTGGACTATGGTGTGAGTTGGTGTAACATACTAAGTTGTTGCAAGAATGTGTACGAATCTGGACCGTCAAAATTGTGGGAAACAGGGTGGGTAGTGTTTTAAAATGAAAATCACACTAATTAAGCAATTTGGACCTTTCAAATGCGTTGCCTTAAATTGGACGGTTCAAAAGAAAATATTCCATGATCTATATTGAAGTATTGAACGGGTGAGATCCGACGGTGAAGTTCATCAGATCAGTGTATTTTGAGGGAAAATTTCGAAGATTCAATTGGCAGGCATCCACGCCATTTGCCACGTCAACAAGTTGCTACAAATTAGCGTTGGTTTGATTTGCCACATTTTAGTGAGTCTTGGTAAACGCAAGTGATGGTATAGTCATCCGGTTGTGTACGACGTTGATACGCCGGCACTTCAAAATCATAAACATGCCATGCGTTGAATCAATATCAAACCGTCTACAATATAGAAGCGTTACAATCCAAAAATTAGTTGATTGGATAATTCTAACCTTTGATTGGATAATTTTATTTTTGACCGTCCAATAAATGTCCACAAATCTGATAACGAGACAATCAAATGAGAGTCCGTTTTAGTTTATGATACATCTAAACTTTAATGAATAAATTGGACGGCTCGATTTAATTAATTAAATACCACATATGCGATTTCTAAGTAATTTCCTAGTTCCTGCATATTATCAACCGTACTATGCCAGAGTTTCGATGTTTTTCCTTATTTTCCAAACAGGAGCTGGCGTCATTTAATTCGTTTTATGTACGTCGAGACGTAGGAACAGCGGTACACTTTGCCCTTTTGGGCTGCACCTGTTCCGATGGTAGTGATCACAACCGTCCTTATTTTGTATACTGCTATCTAAGATCCAACCGTGAAAAATTAGGCTGAATGGATGATTCAGATCATGACTACGTGTAGATGAATTTAGAACAGGTAAAAGAAAATATCGAGTGACTTAAACCCAACTCCAAAAATCAAGGGATAGAATCATCCTTGAAGAGTAACTAGCGGAACATAGCTCATCTGTTATATCATCAAGAAGATAGACGGTTCGAACCGCCGGATCATCTTTTCATATGTACCTTATGGGGCGACATATGGTGGGACCTCAGTGTAATGTACGGAAAACAGACACCGCTTTAACAGCCGTGCTTAATTTGGAAACGGATTGGCTATTCCACCGTTGGCCGGTGGCCGGTGCTCTGTGGGCCCCACCATGATGTAAGTGTTTCATCCATGCCGTCCATATATTTTTCTAGATCATTTTATAGTACGAGACCAAAAATGAGGTATATCACAATCTTAAGTGTACCACATTACAGGAAATAGTGTTGAATGAATATAGACCATTAAAAACTTTTTGGGGGCCATAAAAGTTTTAGATCAAGCTGATCTTTGTTTTTTTCCCTTCATCTGGGTCTGTATGACCTAATCAACAGATTGGATGTCAAATAAACAGTACAGTGGGCCTTAGGAGGATTTTAATGGTGGATATCCAATCACTATTGTTTTCCTGTGGTGTGGTCCACTTAGATTTATATCCCTCTCATTTTTGGGATCAAGACCTAAAATCACCTGTAAAAATAGATGAAACACCTACATCATGGTGGGCCCCACAGAGCACCGATCACCAGCCACCGGGCTGGTGGCAGGGGGAGTAGCCAATCCGTCTCGGAATTTTTCATAAAAAAAAATCACGGTGGGCCTAACCTAACATCCCAGTTCGTGGGAAAGGCTTTCGCGGTAAATCCGCGTCCGACCCCAGCTTATACGTTAAACCGTGGGTTCAATGTAAATGAATGTGCTGTATATCCACATATGGTAAACCGTGATAGGCTACAATTGTTTACTGCCCTAGACAATCATTTACACACGTCAATTGACATAGGGATGGCCACAAAAATCTCTCTTCAGTAACTGCTGAGAAAGTTTATAAATATGAAAAAGATCTAAGAGCTCCGGGCACTTGCCATCCCAACACAATATAACTCTATAGCACAATATTGTTTATCGTAGTCTAGCTTTTAGTGTAATCTACTTCGCCTACGTTGTTATGCTAGAATGCTTTAACTCTAGGAGTAATATAATTTAGTATATATACTTTATTATCTTGAGATGACTTTAGCTTAATAATTGTGTAATCTTGCCTATTTACGTTACTATGCTTGACTAGTTGTTAGTGTAGTTCCATCGCCATCTATGTTATAGTCGTTGGATTGTCAAAGATTTTCTTTTTAAATTGTAAGCATTTATTTCTGTAAACATTTATAAATATAATTTTTTATTTTTTATTTTACTTTGATTACTCTTATATTGTGATAATTGATCAACTATTACTATCGCTTGAGAAAAATGAAGGCAAAAAGAACTAGCATTTAACTCTCCTATTTTGTAAATGTCTTGCCTGAACAACCTGGTTCTCGGGGTCTCTACGTATAGTACTTGGGGTTGACTCAACATTTTTGGGGCCTTAGGCAAGTCATTAGCTTAGTAATTTAATTTTTTGAGAACTTAATTAGCAATAAAGTTGATATTTGTGGTCCTAGGTTTTAGGAGAAGAATTTAATGGGAATGATGCTATTATTTTGAAAAGAGAGGATAGAGTTGTAGATCCATCGTTATTATTGATAGTCGTTTTGATTTGTTTTTATTTTCAATTTCAAATTTGTAAACTAATTTTTAGATGTTCTTATTTGGTAGGCTTTTAAATAAATTTTATTTCAAAAATTTTAGGCTTTTTTCTTTTTCTTAATTTTAATTTTGGGACCATCATAATTAAAAATTTTTAATTTTGCTATAACATATGGCCTTCACGGATTGTGCACTGAGTTTATTAAATAAATTGTGTGTGTAATTTTTTATCCACTCTGTCTATACATTTTAGCAAATGAGTGTAGGTCATTAGCCAAAAAATGAAGTATATCCAAAGGTCAAATAGACCACACCGCCGAAAAAAGTGTGAATTGAACATCTACCATTGAAAAATTTGTAGGGCCATGGAAGTTTTAAATCAATCTGATATATATAAATTTTTTTAACTTCATCCATGTCTTTATGATATTATGAAAAGGTTGGATGACAAATAAATATCACTGTGGTCCATAGAAAGGTTTTAACTATGGAAATCATTATTTCCACGGTTTCTGTGGTATGGTCCACTTGAGCTTTAGATATACTTTAAATTTGAGCTCAACCACTAAAATGATACGAAAAACTGGATAGATGGAGTGGATAAGACAAATGCATTCACGGTGGGCCCAACTGAGTTTACTCAACACCATAAGAAGGTACTGAGTAACTCATTCGGATATCAATCAGAGGGCCTTAGGCGATTGCCTCACCCGCCTACCCCTTTGAGCCGGCCCTGCTTGGGGTCAAAGGCATTTGGTTTGGAGTGAGCCACATTAAGCTCTAGCACGCTAGGCACTATGCAAATGTATCAATGACCGAATTTTGAGCAAAACAGTTACAATGTCACTCCAATAACTAGCCCAGTCTTCGGCATCTCCGCCACAACGGTTAACGTAACAACTTCAGACATGGCTAATTGAGTGGTGTGTATAAGGCCCGGGAATGAATTCACTACCGTATGGCTGACTCCGATTGTTAGCGATTCCAACTTCATGCAGGTGAGTTGCAACCGCCAACAATATCTAGATAAGAGAAAAAAAAAATCTCTAGATATATACTCAACCTCCTGCATCGTTCTCAGAAAGAAAATAGATCAATCAAACAACCATTCAACTTTGCTCGAAACATTTTGAAATAGGCAATTTTTTTATTTTGATTTGAAAAAGAAAGTATATAAAGGTAATCGTGGTGGTCCCCACAGCATGGATCCCATGGTCCTGACACCCAATAGCTCTATTGTGTTGGATTCACAATATGGTAGGATTTGATTGGATGATAGGCCGCAATTACAAATGGAGCAATGCAAAACATGTTTGAAAGGGAGACGAATTGTGTGGTGACCTTGCCACCATTACCCTCTGTGAGGCCTACTGTGATGTAGGTGGACGCTGCTTTTCTTCTATAGAAAACAAGGTTAATGGATGGGAAGGTATTCCATACTCTTTAAAATTAAAACTAACCAAATTGTGGGACCTACTGAGTATTGGTCACCATCTCAAAATCAGATTGATTGAGCAAATCCTACCTCTGTTTCTTAGATTCTTGCGGAATCTGACCATTGACTCTCTCTAGCTGCTGCCGTCCGCTAAATGTCCACCAATTAACTGGCTATGTAATTAAATCAATGTAATTTTTTTTTTTGTGTGATCCTTATAAACAAAAGGTCCACATTCCGGGAAGTTTAATTTCAGTTACGTTTATGTCATGCATGCCATTTGCCTCTTATCTGCACATCGGCCATGTATCAACGTTTTCCTCTTCTGGATTGGAACACAAAACACACTCTTTGGCCACACTTCTATGAGAGTAAAACACCATTTTAAGAACAGTAGCGACTCATCGTCTTCGCATGTGGCACTCATGTACGGCTATCCAGACCACCAAAATCATGGAGCATGTTATCTGCATAATCATACCAACTGACCGATCCTATCCATCCATCCAATGATTCTCAAATGGACGGTTAAGATTAAAATATAAGTAGTCAAAATTCCAAGGGCAAATCCCTCCCTCCATCCCTCTGTTATGCTTCATCCGCAATTGGGCCAGCGATTTGAACAATCTGGATCGTCATAAAACAATGCCATGTGTATGGTTGAAAAGGCGCTGCCATCTTTTAATTGAAATTAACTATCATGTGTAGACTCCTATGATAGTAAATCAATATTTTTTTGTTGAAGTTCAATTAAAATTCAATACCAAATAAAGATGAAAAATGCTACCAACTGCAATCAAAGATAAAAACCATTCCAACTAAAGATGAAACAAACTCACGCTTACCTTCTGAAAATGTGTTTCAACAATGTCTATATTTCAACCAGTAACCAGTGTTGGGACGAGGAGTGCATTAGGTGACTATGGATGTGACTCTTGATGGTTTCTTTTGAAGTTTTGTTCCAACACGAGGATCGGATTCCATCTTGCCGACATGTATAACTGTAATTATCAGCAATCTTGACTCACTAACAATGTGGACCGTGACTTCCACCACCATGGATAAGTCTGATTATCTAGAAAAAAAATCTTGGTTTTCCTTGCTTACCAACCAACAGATTCTTTTCTAGTGAATTCCTCGCATCCAAATTGGTCAACAAAACCAAGTTACTCGTGGATGCTCAATTGTATGAAGCTTTCCTGTGGCCTGCTAGTACAATAATCACCATTACTCATGGATGCTCAATCTCCCACTTCTATCTACAGATACTTTTTCTAATGATCAATCTCCATTTTATGGTGGGAATCTCTAGAATCTAAAGGATTTGAAATTTGTTGGACAAGCAGAGTATATGGAGTATATTGAGTGCAGTTTCAGTAACAATAGGTAAGGGAATGAGGAATTAGTTAAGATTTGCTAGAGAAGTTTCCTAAAATGACCACTTCCGGTATCTTGGGGTTGATAATTCATTAATGGAGAGATTGAAGAAGTTGTTGCCCATAGAATTGACGTGGGGGAGAAGATATGGAGATGTGTCTCCAAGGTTCTATGTAATCATTGCTTACCACTCAAACTGAAAGGAAAATTTTATAGGATAACTATAAGACCAAGATATGCTTTATGGGGGATGTTGGGCAGTTGAGGAACATGTTCATAGGATAACATAGTTGAAATGAGGACATTGACACAAAGGAGTGGTAAGACAGAAGGATATAATTAAAAATGAATGCATTCGAAGTAACTTAGGAGTAGTACCAATAGGTAATAAGATGAGAGAAGGTAGACTTGGATGTTTCGGCCACATGAGGAGACCAAAAACTGTGCCTATTAGGAGTGACTACAAGTAGAAGGCTCTAAAAGGGAAAGGGGAAGGTGCAAAAGAACGTGGGTGGAGGCAGTAAAAAAAAGACTTGATGACCCATTGTCTAACTGAAGTTATGGCCCTTGACATAGTGGAATGGAGAAAAGGATTCATGTAGCCAACGCAATTAGTTTGGATACGGATTAGATGACGACAATGATGATGATACTTTTTTTTTATGATAACAACAAGCACCAATGCACTATTATATTTCACCCAATTATATAGTTTAAAGCTTCCTCTGACCAACTTATCAACAAAAGCAAGTGTATCATAAGTACATAAAACTCAACATGTGTTCATACTAATATGAATACCGAAGTGTGTGATCAAAACTCCCAGAAAAAGCTAAAAGATCCTTTCTCTGCTTTATAAAATTGATAAAGCCTTCATCTACTGGGTGGTCACTTCACCAATCCATACATGGTAGTACGTAGTCTGACAAATTACTATTCATCTATATCTTCGGAAGCAGGCATTTTTCTTCTTAATAAAGTCCTTTTAAGTAAAACTAGTTAGATCCCTTGGTGATGGTGAGGATGAAACAAAAGATGGAAAAATCAGGCCTTCTACATGTGTTGGGTGGGTGCTATTTATGCACACAAATTCAAAAAATAAAAAAAGAAAACAAAAAGATAAAAGGAAAAAGAAAACAAAAAGATGAAAGAAAAAAAGATAAAAGAAAATATTGGCTTCTTTCGTTGGGTGGCAGAATCAGTCTCCTGAAAGCAGTCCTGGCAAGCATTCCAATACATTGGCTTTCCTTTGTGAAGGTAATTCAGAAGATAGAGGCAATTCAAAAGAGGCTACGAGAAGGATGATTGTTGGGTTCATGTGGTATCGTGGGACATTTTCTGTGGGTCTGTGCAGTCAGGGAGCTTGGGTGTCAAGCCTGTTAGAATGGTTAATATCGCCTTGCTTCTAGTGGTGGCGGCGCATCAGTGTGGAGAAGCTTGGCAGTTAAGAGGCTCTTGGTGGCGCAAATGTGCCCATATGGGCTAGCCAAAAATGAGTGGGATATTTCTCTCATGACTAGAAGGGTCTTTCATTTGGCACACGATATTTTGGGCTCAAAATTTTGGGCACTTATTTGCTCGATTTAAAGTTGGACTCGGGACTAAGATAAGATTTTGGAAAGACAGGCAGTGTTCAGCCTCCCTGCTGTGTGATTTATTTGCGGACCTGTTTCCACTTAGCAGGCAACAAAGATCGTTTAGTGGCACAGTTATTTTAGAGGGATGACAATATTTGCTGGTGCCCTCCCACCTACCTTGAAAAAAAAATGCCAGTCCTTGTATCCAGGCATGATCTTAAAGACCTTGAGATTGATAGTTTCAACAAGCTGATGAAGTTGTTAGATGGTGGAGCTTGCAGGCAGATGGAAAGTACATAGTTAATTCACTGGTAACTGTTATGGCTAACAACCCCCATATTGCACCTTTTGTAGTCAGTAATCTCTGGTCAGTCAAAGTCCCAATTAAAGTCAGGGCTTTTTATGTGGCTAGCCTATCTCGGCAAGATTCTGAAAGACAATCAGCTGCAGCGCAGACAGATTCGGCTGGCTAATAGGTGTCTGATGTGTCATAAGGTTGAAGAAACAGCAAATCATTTGCTTATTCATTGCAAGTGTGTGGGGGATTTGGACAGCTGCTCTAGTGAAGTTCGAAATGCAGTGGTTTTCCCAAAATCGGTAGGGCAGGCTATTCAGTTAGAAAGGTACAAACGTATATTCCAGGGGAAAGTGTCATGACCCAGAGCATCCTCAGGAGATTCAGGGTCCCTTTATTGGTTTAGACAAAGGGGAATCAGAAATTTCAGGGATTGTCTAGGGTTTTGATTCTGTAAATTTGGGATGAAATCCTTGCCCGCAATTGACAGAGTGGGCCCTATGTGAGTTCGGTTGATGCAAGTCTGGGGTGAGGTCTAGAGCTATGCCTGTGTCAAACTCACTTGTTGCAGTTAGTGAGCAGGTTGCCTTTTTGTTTGTTGCATCTTATTTTTCATTTTTTAAATAAACCATATTTGCTCATAAAAAAGAAGGGGGGAAAAGAGCAAAGAACAAAAACAAGAATAAGTAGAAGCATAAAAGGAAACAAAAAAATGGACAAAATGATGAATTCAGATGATTTCGAACATACCAAAAATTATGAATTTTTTATTCTTAATATGTCTCTCCTTTTTGTGGATTCAACGGGATGTGAAGATGGTAAGAGTTTGAAGATTCGTATGAAAGAGAAATGGAGAGATCCCCAATTTAGATAAGATTTTGGAAATTTTAGTAACTGTAGAGAGAGTGGAGACATGTTTTGTAACCGTAGGGATAGTGTAGGATGTATTTGAGATGAACCCTGAGAAATTCAAATTTGAAGAAGATATTTCATTTCTTTTTGCTTTTGGTAAAAAAGAAACAGATCAAGTGAAACTAATTTTGAATGAATTGTTCTACAAGTATCCAGGGATCACAATAAAAAGGCACCATGTGTAATTTTTTTTTATATCAACCTTGGATATCATCATCACTGCCATCATGTGATCATAGCCTCCCAGCGATATCCAAGGTTTATCAACCTTGGATATACGATGATAAATTACAAGTTAGCCAAGGTTAGACCCAAAACCTATCATAGCCTGTAGGATGCATCCATCAAAGAGACTTGACACCCTGACTACTCACTACTCATCGGCATCATGGAGGTGCATATCTGAGTCCAGCATTAAATTTCCACTTCCAATAACAAAGTGGAGTACCTAAACAAGAAGGTTTTTCAAAAGGTAAAGAATTTATTAGAAGAAAGCAAAATGGGGGCATCAATGACAGGGGCAAGCACCCAATGCAATAGAAGGCCTAGCTATGCCGATTAAGCTAACACGTTGGCAACAACACTTGCCCCCAATCCTACAGGAGTAAGTGAAGATCTTAATATGGAGGGAATGACCCAGATATCATGAAAAATGAAAGTTGAATGCATTAGAAGCCCAATGATGATGTTATTAGAGTCTCCTTCCACTATGACAATAACCGAGAACTTGGAGGTGATTCTCAAAGGATCGTTGATGTGTGGAATCCTTCACTCAAGACAAAAGTGTCAATGGGGATGCCTTAGGCATGAAGGAAAATGGCTTGTGTTTTTTACTTTGATGAATATCTCAAAATTTTACTAGAAGGAAAGGAAAGAAGAAATGAACACAAAGGGAGAAAAGGGGCAACCAAACTGAAACATAAAATTACAAGGCACACCACCAGAACTACACACCCCAAGACCACAGGCCCAACCCCACTTGAGCCCTTGTATGACTAAAGGACTCTCGAGATGCCCCTCTTGGCCAAAGCAGCATCATCTGATTTAGACGGACATACAATAAGCCGACAACCTCCTCCATTAAATTTGCAACCAACCACTGACATATACCTGCACCAACATAATTGCATTTGCAGAGTCTCCTTCAAGGATAAGCAGCCCAGAAAACTCTTAACATCTTGAGGCATTAGCCACAACCACTGTGTAATTGGAAACCTGAATCACAATCGGGCCCAATAACAAGATAATGAAGGAGCCTTGCTGGTATGTGAAGATCCAACCTACATCCAGTCGACCCCAGTTCCCTGACAAACTAAAAATACAGCTTTAACCAACACATAGGCCAGCGGGTCATCATTCTATATGCTTTGGCCAACCCAAACCAAACCAGCTTTGATGATTTCATGTCAATTAGATCTGGGCATCTGCTTTAAGATCCTTCTATCTTCCCATCAGCCTTACTCCACTCCAAGATGTGGTTAACATTGTATCGATCACCTTATCCATGGATGATGCTTTGGCTATATATATATATATATATATATATATATATATATATATATATATATATATATATATATATATATATATATATTCTAGCATTCCTTTCAGCCAAATACTCCATAGCCAAGGTTCAATAGAGATCTTCGATGGCAAGAGGCTTATAGGTGACAACACACCACACACACACACACACACACATATATATATATTCTAGCATTCCTTTCAGCCAAATACTCCATAGCCAAGGTTCAATAGAGATCTTCTATGGCAAGAGGCTTATAGGTGACAACCAGTGTTTTAAATAGCGGTAGCGTGATGCGTAGCACTCAGCCCTCTATAGTGCATAGCGTAAATACATAGCGTGTAGCGTAAGCTACATGATACTTCTATTTTTAAATTTAAAAATAGGACAAATATAATAAATAGTGAAAAAAAAGGGAAAAAAATATAAAAATGCCTAAAAGATGATTCATTTTATCAATTATAAGCATGTTTAAAAAAGTTATTAGTTATCATTTATCAAAAGCCAATCTACATATATAAGCCAAATCAAATAATTATCACATCAACAACTTTCTAAGAAAACCACTTTAATTAATAATGTTTAATTGAAACCACAAGTCACAATTATGAAAAGAAATAAAAATCTCATAGGTTAAAAGTATCAAGTACAATACAAGTGTCACATTCCTCAACATTAGAAACAAAGAAAACGAGAAAAAATAATAAAAAACTTAAAAAAAAAAAAAAAAATACATTGTAGCTTACGCCATGGACGGTACGCGCTACGTAGCTGTAGCGTATGCTACGACCACTGTAGCATGTGCTACAGGGGATTTACGTTATTTGGGACGCTACGTAGCGCTACGGCCACGCTACACTATATAGCGTACGCTACAGGTGCTATTTGAAACACTGGTGACAACACACCACTCCACCAAAATGAGAATAGATTTCGTACCAGTTTTGGACAATCCACGTGATGCCAAACCAATTAAAAATTGGAGCTGACATCAACCATGCAAAACTGCAATGAATCAATGTTTAGGCACATTGAAAAGCTATTTGGAAAAGTAAAACCCTGATTCTTCAAATGGTCAAGCATGATGATTTTGTACAACGCTATTGTCCCGCAACATGCATTTACCTCCAACAGGCTGAGGCAAACCAAAAGTTGGAAGCAATTGATGTAATCGAGGACACACCATTCTCCATAGATTATTATTATTATTATTATTATTATTATTATTATTATTATATTTTTTTTAAAAGGGATTTCACTAAGAAACAGACATCAGATTCAAGCTCCCACAGCCTCCTATCAGCTCTAAAAGATGAAATATAGACTCCATTGAGAATTTTCAACACATGGATAGCAATTGGATCTCCCTTGTCTCAGAGATTCTCCCAAGGGTTGTTTGGGAAGAAGCTGGAAATGGTAGGAAATGAAATCGATTTCCATGGATATATTGTTTTCTGCTGTTTGTATTCTAAAAAGTAACCATAGAAAATGGAAATCGACACTCATCATTATGCTTTTCCTTGGAAAATAGTGATCTGATTTCTCACCCAAAAGCTAAACCATGGGCATTTCCACAGTAATGAGAGACCTCTCACCATTGACTGTGATCTTTTCAACATTTCCATGGAATCAACTGTGCAAAACAAACAACATAAACTGGATTCATGTCTGCAGTTTTCCTACCAATGGTTTTCCACATGGGTTTTAAATGCCCATGTTTTGGACTCTTCCTATCCAAATAGGTCATAGAAAAAGTCCACTTTTCCCCTACATCTTTGAAAGAGATAACAGGCATCAGCCCCTTTATGCAAAACAATTGATGTAAGCCCAAGGGCCCCACATGGCACCCTATATATGCTGAATTTTGGGTTGTTTCCTACCTAGTTTTGAGGGCTAAATTCCAAAGACTCCCATTTACTATTTTGGAAGATTCTATTTGCCGATTTTGAAGATCGTGCTTGCTGATTTTGAATATCCTTTGAAGATTTTTCAGGGATGATTTTCTAGACCCACTTTCACTATTTTTAGACCATTACTATTTGGCCAAATCTTCGTAGATATGAGTTGCTGCTATATTAGATAGATTAGATTGATTTGAAATCAATCTAATAGTTAGAAAATCTTTAATTACTGATTCATAGGATTTTGGATTCTTTTAGGGCCTGCTTGGTTGTTAGGAAATTCATTCCCTGGTTTTGTATGTTTCGTGAGGAATTTTAAGGTTCGCTTAGTATTTTCTATGGAATGATCAAATTTTGTTGAGTTGATACACTGGGTTTCTTGAGGAAGCTTGGGAAAAGTCAAAATTTTTGTTTTAATTACTCAGGTTTTTTGAGGAAAAAGTTAGGAATGGAATTCCGGGGAAATGTAAAAACCAACCAGAAAGTGTGAACCAAACCTTTTCTTTACAAACACCAGAAAAATAGTACAACGAGAAATATAAAAAAACAGCAACCAAACAACTCCTTAGGGTCCGTAAAATGTGTTGGTTTGGAATAACGTATTCCATATCTGTAACAATGACCATAACAGTCACCATTGCTACCAATAGGGGACGAAACAACCGTTACAACCCCCATAACAGTTATTTTTTTCTTTTTCTTGCCCAAAAAATTCTAAAAAATATATATAGAAAATCCAAAATAATGTAAATTCTTGGGAAATGTAAAAACCATCTAGAAAGTGTGAACCAAACCATTTCTTTCACAAAAACCAAAAAAATACTAAGACGAGAAATATAAAAACCAACAACCAAATAACTCCTTAGGGTTCATAAAAAGGGTTGGTCTGGAACAAGGTATTCCATATCGGTAATGGTGGTCGTAACAGTCACCATCGTTACTGATATGGGGGTGTAACAACTATTACGACTCCCATAATGGTTGATTTTTTTACCCGAAAAATTCTGAAAAAATATATTTAGAAAGTCCAAAATAATGTAAACATTCCAAATATATATTCATTTTTTGTTTTGAACATGCTTATGGTAGCGTAACGGTCCACTCCTTGGTAAGAGTGTTGTATCTGGTTGTCTAGTGAATTTATGAAAATGGTTACGTGTTTCTAATATTTACACATCACAATCAAGCATTAGAACTAGGAATTGGAAAAAAAAAAAAAAAAAAAAAGAAAAAAAAAAAAAAAAAAAAAGAAAAAAGAAAAAAAAGAGGCATATAACACTTTTTATTTATTATTATTATTTTTTTAAAATGGCCCTCGAAGCTTCTATTCGCCCAAACCACTTCAATCTATAGTCTTTAATTCTAAGAGCTATAGTAAAAGTGGTCAAAATCTACTATAGAATAATGTAGGAAAGTTTTTGGAATGAGAAAAGTGAAAAAAAATGAGGAGAATGGATTTAAATAGAAAAAAAGTGGCCATTTTTTTTTACCATTACGGGATAACGGTTCTTACGCCCCGTAATGGCCCCTATAACAGTTGCTACATTCCCAAAAAATCAATTGCTCCGTTTCACCCCTGTATCCCGTAACGGGTCACGGCCGTTAGTCATATATATCGGCCTTTACGGCTATATCGTAACTAATACGGAACACCTTGGTCTAGAAGGTAGAAGGCATTACACTTATTCTGAGTTTTGCAAAGTTGCTATTCAAGTACTTGTAACTAATGGAACGCTTCGATGTTAATAAGTTGTTCATCTCTCTCTTCTCAAATATGGCGGAAACTGATTCATGTAGCGGACCCCAATTAATTGGGATAAGAGGTTTAGATGATGATGATCTCTCTCTACTCAAATACTCTCCTGTGGGGTGTTCTTTGAACATTCTAGCAACTCAGGAATCAAAATCTGATTAATTCAATAACCGGATTGCATTGGTAATCAAGTCATCATCATCATCCAAGCCTTGCCCCAACTAACAAGGGTTAGCTACACGAATCATGTTCAGCCTCAAGATTCATGATAGAAGTTATGGCAAAAAATTCACGTTAGCTACCAACCTAATGCAAGCCTCCTTTATCCAGTTTTGGGACCGGCAATGACCACACGAAACTCTCACAAGCGTTATTATAAACAATTGAGTATAATGACTCGAATTTCCTGCATCACCACCAGTGTTCGAAATATCGGTATCGCACAATGTATCGCACCCTTGGGATACAGATACATATCGGTTATCGCACGGGATATATCGTTTGTATCGCATAGTTTATCGCACTTTTTGGGAAACATGTGGAAACATTGGGAAAATGGTTGAATTTTTTAATAAAACTTTGGTTGTTAAAAAGGCCCTTAATACACACTTTTAAGTCATAAAGTTTCAAAAAAAGTGTACATAATAGATTTCCTTTGTACAGGGTCTTAAGTTATCTTGTTGTCCGATTGAACTAAGATAACTATATTCAAGTATCAACCCGATCCATCCGTTTTTCCATATCATTTCAGGACATTATCTAAAAAATAAAACAGATCCAATAATTAGGTAGACCATACCATAGGAAACAATGGTGATTGACCATTAGTGGGCCACAAAAGTTTTGGATCAAGCTAATAATAGTTTTTGGCACACTTGAGTATTAGATGCTACTCATTTTTTATTCTATGTCCTAAAATGATCTCACAAAATGGATGAACGGAGTGGATTCCTTACAAACATCATGGTAGGCCCCACTAAGGTTTCAAGCGCGAGGAACTTTCTGCGGAAGGCTTTGGCAGGAACATTTCAAAGTTATATGGCCCCACAATAATGTATTTATTAAATCTACACCGGTTCATGCATTTGGAGAGATAATTTTAGATCATGAACCCAAAAATGAGTCATATCCAAAGCTCAAGTGGACCACACCACAAATAGCGAGAGGGGACTGATTCTCACCATTAATACATTCGTAGGGCCCACCATAATGTTTATTTTCCATCCAATCATTAATTAGGTCACATAGACATGGATGAAGAGGAAAAATAAATATCATATTGATTCAAAACTTAGTGACCCCAAAGCAGTTTCAATGGTAGCGTTCAATCTACCACTTCTTGTTTGGAGTGTGGTCCATTGATCTTTGGATCTGTCTTATTTTTCACTCAAGCCGTTGAAGAGCTCGCCAAATGGACGAATGGTTTGATATAACACACGCCCATGATGAGACCCACGAGAACTTGGTGACGTCAACACACCGTGATTTCCATTAAAAAAGGGCGCGGATTAGCGGAGCGGATTGCGTCCTACCCCCGCCCGGACGGTAATCCATCAAGGCTGTAGAGCCACCGTGATGTAACTATTTTATCTCGTCATCCAATGATTTTTCGAGAAAATTTTAATATATGAACCAAAAAATGAGGCGGTCTAAGGACCGAGTGGACCACACCAAAGGAACACCGCGATATAACATCCACCAAGTTGAAACCTTTCTAAGGGCCCACGTGATTTTTTTTTACCATAAAACCTATTCATAAGATCACGTGACGTGGATGAAGTGAAAACACAAATATCGGCTTGATCCGTAACTATGGCTCCCAAGAAGCTTTTAATGGTGGACGTTCAATCCCTACTTTGTGGTCCATTTAAGCCTTGGACCTACCTCATTTTTGGTTCACTTATTAAAATTTTTGAAAAAAATCGTTGGACGAGATAAAACGATTACATCACGGTGGGCTCCACAGAGTCTGCCTGACGGATTACCGGGTAGGACGCAATCTGCGTCCGCGGATTAGCTACCAGACAGGTTGAGTAGCGAGAAACGCTACTGAATTGACGTCACCGAGTTTCGTGGGCCCCCACTGTGATGTATGTTTTGTATCCACACCGTCCATCCATTTGAAGAGAACATTTTATACTATTAGCCCAAGAATGGCCAAGATTCAAAGCTCCAGTGGACCCCACCACAGAAAGCAGTAGAGAGTGACGCCCACCATTAAAAACTTCTGAGGGCCACAAAAGTTTTTGATTAAGCTGATATATATATTTTTCCCCTTTATAATGTCTTTTTTAACTTATTAACGGGTTGGATCTCAAATAAACATTACGGTGGACCTTAGGAAGGTTTCAACGGTGGATGTCACTTTCTCCGCTGTTTTCTGTAGTGGGTCCATTACAGATTTTTATCTGCCTCTTTTTGACGCATGTCCTAAGATGATATCTCCAAATGGATGGACCGTGTGGATATAACATATTCATCATGGTGGGACCCACGTAACTTGGTGACGTCACTTGATGTGATCTCGCTACTAAACTGTCGATAGCTAAACCAGCGTCGAATAAAAAGGCTCGAACGGCCTGTTTTTCAGCGAGAGAGGGTTCGGGAGCCGGAACCTAAAATTCTCCCAAATCTCATCGCCGATGTCTCGGTCTGGGATTTTCTCAAAATCGAAGATTTTGTTTGCGGCAACCTAGGAATGACGACCAACAAATGGAAGCTTCCGATCATGGCGATCTCTTCTACTGAATCGAAATCCACCTTCTATTTTTTTTTTTTTTTTTTTTTTCTCAATTTTTTGGATGATGACGTCGATATCGACAATAATGGAGAGGAAATCGCGCGATATCGTCAAAATATCGTGCGATATCGACGATATATCGACCGATATCTTGATTTTGGGTTTTTTGGTATCTTCCGGGGGTTATCGCGAGTGTATCGTCTCGCAGGGGTGCGATACCGATAATATCGGCCGATATATCGGCCGATAGTATCGATATTTTGAACACTGATCACCACTAATCTTCCTAGAATCTAATGTAAAATCCAGCTCCAATTCTAAATTTGATGTGCTTGCCAGATTCTGGCTCCACAGATGAAATGACTCTCCATTAATATGTGATCTCATGTGACTATGGGCACCATCTATACCCCTCGCATTACTAGAGCTACCATATTTTGCCACAACAAGGCCCCTCCATAAGGCACTCCTCACATCCTCTATTTGCTACTAACGTTTCCCCAAGCAAAATTTACTTGCCTGATAGGCCTAATTCACAGCGCACCACTTTTCAGATCTGCATAGCCTTTCCACTGAACCAAAGGGAATATGTCACGATCTTCCTTAGCATTCCACAAAATCTCTTTTTTGAAGCACCTGCTTGGCTGCGTTATAAGCTAGGCATTTAAACCAAGACAATAGATACATTGGACAAATTTTTATGACCTACCATTATCAAGGCTAACCAAACACCCAGTGAAAGGCTTCTGCATTTCCATGAGGCAGGCTATCTTTCCAATAAATCATCTACGCTATTCATCAAACAAAGTATAGCGGTTCATTGAACAAGGCTTTTTAGACTAATTGAACATTTAGACTTACATCCCAAAAATCTGGAATGTTGTCATCCTTTCTTTTTCTTTTTTTCTTTTTTGAAGTTAAGAAATGTTGTTGTTCCTAGAGGAAGGAATCCATAAAAATTGCAGCATCCTAGACATTCCTACCACAACACTATTCTAGCATATGCAACCCAATGTACATGGCACACATCTCACTCACCTCTTCAACGCATGACTTCCAATCCCAAGCTACCTAAGGCCTACCAAGGCATAGCGGTTCATTGAACAAGGCTTTTTAGATTAATTGAACATTTGGACTTCCATCCCAAAAATCTGGAATGTTGTTGTCCTTTTCTTTTTTTTTTCTTTTTTCTTTTTTGAAGTTAAGAAATGTTGTTGTTCCTGGAGGAAGGAATCCATAAAAATTGCAGTATACTAGACATTCCTACCACAACACTATTCTAGCATATGCAACCCAACATACATGGCACACATCTCGCCTCTTCAACACATGACTTCCAAGAGCTATAGTCCAAAAACATCTCAGCATCCAATGGACTCTAAATAGGTACATCCAAACAACAAACTAGAATTCTTTGAACCCCTTCTTTAGGCTTTAAAGATCCATGGAAATGGAGTTCCCCTTGCAAACCCTCTTCCACACATCCAAACAACCCCTAAACTTTTTGGGTACAAAATGTCACGGGTTCAAATCCTATCATCCCTATGGATCCTACCTATCATTTATCCTATGGGCAATAACGAGAGGTCAATTGAGATTGATGTGAAGTTCCAAGGGTACTAACCCTAGGCTCATTCATGTTTGGCGTATTATTAAGCATCACAATCTCTTACACGTGTAAGAGTTGTGTGATTTCATCTCTTACGGTTTCTCTTCTTTTGATACTCATGGTTAATCCCTAGTGATCTGATGCAAGTGAAACTAGTGTTTGAAATATCGGTATCGCATTACATATCGCATCCTTGATATGCACATGCGTATCAGTTATCGCACGTGATATATCGTTTGCATCGAGTAATTTATCACACTTTCTGAGAAACATGGGGAAACATTGGGAAAATGGTTGAATTTTTCAATGACACTTTAGGGATTATTGGTCCTAAGCTATGCATTGTCTGACTGAACTAATGCAATTATATTCATATTGAAGCATAACATTTAGAGTGTATGTAAGGATCATTTCATTTAAAAAAAAAAAAAAAAAAACTCCTAAATACTTTGAAATTATAGTTCAATTGACAGCCGGTTGAAGGGAAGTTTCGAAAAAGAATTAATAATTTAATAATTTTTTTTATTAAATTTTAATTAAAAATGTTTTTTATTTTTCGAAAATTCACACGGACTTAATAAATCAGTAGATCAACCCTCATACATGCTTGATTCATGTTTGGTGTGCAACATTGCAAGCAATTTGGGGGGAAATTGGGGAAATTTTAAAATTTTCTCAATTTTCTCCAATTGGACCACCTACACCCAAAATTTGAAAATAGAGTGTATGTGATGATCATTTCATCAAATACTCATAAATACTTCAAAATTTGTCTCAATTGATAGTTGGTTGAAGAAAATTTCGGAAAAAAAAAAAAAAACAAAAAACAAAACATGGAGAGGATATCAAAATCAAAGTTCCAATTCCATGATTTTTCATGCAAAACATAAAGAACCAATGGACATGTAACCATTTGACACTGATTTAACATAATTTTAACAAAAAAAAAAAAAGGATCGAAAATTGAAAATGTTCACCGGATCAAACATGTGGGATATATCAGCCAGTGTTTTAAATAGAGGTAGCGTGATGTGTAGCGCCCAGCCCTCTATAGCGTGTAGTGTAAATACGTAGCGTGTAGCGTAAGCTATATGATACTTCTATTTTTTAATTTAAAAGTAAGATAAATATAATAAATAGTGAAAAAAAAAAAGAAAAAAATTTAAAAAATGCCTAAAAGATGATTCATTTTATCAATTCTAAGCATGTTCAAAAAAGTTATTAGTTATCATTTATCAAAAGCCAATCCACATATATAAGCCAAATCAAATAATTATTACATCAACAACTTTCTAAGCAAACCACTTTAATTAATAATGTCTAATTGAAACCACAAGTCACAATTATGAAAAGATATAAAAATCTCATAGGTTAAAAGTATCAAGTATAATATAAGTGTCACATTCCTTAACATTAAAAACAAAGAAAATATGAAATAAAATAATAAAAAAATACATTGTAGCTTATGCTACGGACGCTACGTGCGCTACAGGGGATTTACGCTATTTGGGACGCTACGTAGCGCTACGGCCACGCTACGCTACATAGCATACGCTACCGCTATGCTACGGGCGCTATTTGAAACACTGATATCAGCACTACACGTGCATTTCACATTGCACAAGTCGGCTATAAGATATATCATGGGATATATCGACTGATATCATTGATATTTAAAACATTGAGTGAAACAAACTAAGGCCCTTTCTGATCTTCTCAGGAGGGAAAACATTTCTGGAAATAAAGGTCTAGAGAGAAGTGGTTGAAAGAAGGGGAGAGAAACACAGCCTTCTTCCATAAGATGGTCAGTGCTCAAAGACATACAACTCGCAATGAGAGTATTTTAATAAGGGAATCCATGATCTGTTACAAAGAGGACGTTTGCTCTATCTTTGTAGATAATTTCCAAAAAGCCTTTCACCAAAAAGTTTCCCTTCTAGGCGGAGCCTCAGTGGGTTGGAATTCGACTGTATGTTTTATGTGCAGGCAGAGGAGATAGAAGCCAAGTTCAAAGTCAATAAAGTCAAAGAGGCGACATTTGAAGCATATGAGGATAGAGCTCTGGGCTGGGACAGGTTCCCACTCACCTTTTTCAAAGGTGTTGTGACATTATTGCTGAAGACCTTATGGAAGTGTTTGACGAATTCCATGAGACTGCTCATGTCGGTAAGTCCTTTGAGGCTTCATTGTTTTGATCCAGAAAAGGGAGGGGGTTGAATTTATTTCCGATTATCCCCCTATCAGTCTAATTAGGAGCGAATCATTACTTAAGGTGATTGCCAATAAGCTAAAGAAAGTTGTGGCGAGAGCGCTTCCATTTAGATAGATATATTCCCGACGGGCCATTCATAGCCAATGAGTTAGTGGACATTTAACACAAGAGCAGGCATAAGATAATCTTAATTGGGAACTCCTTCTGTCTCTCCTCAACAATATGGGCTTCGAGGACCAGTAGTGAAAGTGGATCAGATAATGTGTTTCCTTGGCGTGGTTCCCGAATCTCAATCCTTATCAATGGGGAGAGAGGATACCCCCCCGGTTTGCAATTGTGGGGGAAGGTCTCTCAAGAATGATCTCCAAGCCAGGGTCTCTAGGCATCAAGGAGGGCATGAGCTCAAATAACAGCAAGGCCAAATATGCCCATTCTCTGTATGCAAATGATATTACTCTCTTCAGCAACGGCTCCATCAAGGAAGCTTTAAACTATCGGGACATCCTTTGTTTTGAGGTGGTTTCGGGCCTTTGGGTTTATTTGCTAAGAGCTGCATCTCCTGTTTAAATAACGTCGACGGCTGCTTTTGGGAACCTAAAGCCAACGAGTGTAGGAGGGGTGGTTCAGGATAGCAGCAGAACCCTCCTTTGAATTTTCTGGCTTGATTGGAATATCTAACTCCAATTTTACAGAGGCATTAGCTGTTCTTTAGGCGATAAAGGTGGCTTCTTTTCATAACTTTTTTCCTGTCATTGTGTTAGGGGGATTCCCACAATGCGATCTGTGGGGTGAGATCCAATGCCAGTCCATGAAGAATGGCCAGCATTTTGGGGGGAAATTTATGACTTGGCAAATGCCCACCTGGTCGTTTTCTCCAATGTAAACAGGGAAGCTAATGCAGTGGCAGATGCGCTTGCTATATTAGGGGCCGTGTCACCTCGCTATCCTTTGTTGATAGGAGATGGCCCTATAGTTTTGTGTATTTTATCTTCTCCTCTGCCGTTTCAGTCTTTCGTTGGTTTGTTTTCACTTTTAATAAAATTTATCTTCATCCTTCAAAATAAAATTAAAAAAAAAACTACGGCCAAGGCGAGATTAGATTACGGTTCAGTTTTTTCAAGGTTGGCGTACCCTTCACGACATCCAGGATGCAAAGCAACAAACCATGACTTGGATCTAAGGCTCTCTTCAAGGATGAAAAATTGCAGATAAGCAGCAGTCATCAATCAACTGCCCAGCACAATTATACAGCATATTTGGCAATTTGTAATTGCAACTTATATCGTTGACCTTGACTTCCTATGATTAGAACCATTAAGCATTCACCTAGTAGAAAATCCAGAGTTTGAGACAGCCTTCATGTACCTCTGGCAGTACAGCTATTTATTTGACAAATACTAGAAGGATAGATACCGAGTTATGCAGTACCTTTTTCAAGGATGCCCAGATGCATAATTGGCATGATCATTCTCAATGTGATGGAACTACTACACACAAATTATCTACTTTTCTAATGGAGAAAAGGTGAGTTCCATAAACCACCAAACAGTGCTCCGTATAGAACAATGCCAACATGAGGTAAAAAAAATATGCATATGACCAACAAGAGCAAAATGTGCTCCCAAAGACTGCAAGTGAAATGATTAGCAGCCTCCTGCCCAACACTTGCATGCACAAATCATCGGCTTCTGCCTGAAGCTATGTTCCAGGCTAAACATGCTGAGTTAAAACACACGACTTATCAAGTGGTGTTGTTCACTGCCTGATAGGAAAAAAAAAAACCTTGACAAGCTCTCACGCTGATTGCTCAGCTAATCACATTCATGGGAATCATAATCAAGCCTTTGAGAACAGGCACCTGCATAGCACAAGGGCCAGTAGCACACAAGGAAGCAGTGGAGTTCTGCCCTTTAAACACCCCGCACAATACCTATAATGACTAGCCAACACTTCTGTGATCATGGGCTTTTAAATCAAATTCAGTATCCATTACACCAACAACCAGAGATTCATGTAATGCTAACTAACTACTAGGGTATTGTAGTTCTCAATATCAAACAACTCACATTCATAACACAAACTGGACAAAAAGAATAAACTTTCCATGTATCAATTTATTCAGTGACTATGAAGTTCTATGGAAATTTGTTCTACTTCCTCCCAATAAAAACCCAGAAAGAAAAGTTTAAACTGTTTATACAAGAAAGAAAAAATAGAGACAGAGAGGCAAATAGTAACTGACCTTTATGTAGGTAGAAAATTCTCTTCAGTGACTTCGCTGCAAGTCCTGAAAATGTCACAAAACCATCACTTCTTGAGCAGTGTATCCTACAGAAACAGTATTCATGTGGCAGTGTCCGTATTTGATCTGAAGACAATTCCCTTTTTACATGCACCCAACACAGCACTCACGATGAAGCGGCCAAGAAAGAACATGGCTCCTCACACAGCGTACTGTGTTGCCCTCGCTGCCATACTAGCAACCTGTGCCTGCATCTGCGCTGCACGAACCTTCGCACCCATTGCGCGGTGGAAGAACTGCTCCCGACTGAGTGACCTAATATTCTTCAAATACGCATCGACGGGAATTGACCCTTCCTGCACTGCCTTATCCAATGAGTAGATAACATCCTCTATCGCAAGATCAGCCGCAGTACAATCCAGCATCTGCTTCGACAATGCATCCATCGGCTCAAAAACATCGTCAATCTCAACGCTCCCCTTCTTTGCACTCTTCTCCTGATTCTCCCTCACCCATCCCTCCAAGACTTCAGAATTCATCAGAACAATCTGCAGCTGTGTCTCCAAGCCCTCCCTTTCCCCCTGCATCTCCCTCAGCCCCTTGGAGAGCTGCTCCTCCCGCTGCCGCAGGATGGCCTGGGCGCTGAACAGCCCCTCCATCTCTGCCTCCCGGCTCTTCCTCAGAGCGGCGAGATCGCTGTGCACATTCTCCAGCAGCTTATTGAGCGCATTGCGCTTGAAAACCGCAGCCGTGTCGTCTGCCGGGCGCTGCGATGACTGCGGCAGCAGTCGCTCACTATAGGGGGATCCAGGGTATGCCCTCGGCGGAATTGCAGGGCGGGCGACAGGCGGGGATGGATTGGGCAGGCTAGGGCTAGGGTTAGGGTTGTGGCGGACCTGGCGGGTGTAGAGAGGCGGATCACGGCTGAATACATGGCTGAGTTCGCGAACGAGGTCGACGAGATTAGAGCTGGGAAAGACCCAGCGCTGTAAATAAGAGACGGTAGCGAGACCGGAGGGGTTGACGTGGGGGTGCCCACGTTTAATAATCATGTCACGGGTAGGCGCAACATAGACGCAGGGGGGATTGCGAGGGTAGGATTCCATGAGCCAAATGACGACAGGGATGTTGTAGACGACGTTCTCGTAGACCATTGGGATAGTACCATCGGATTGGAGGAGATTTACGGTCCTGCCATCGTTGTGGTTGAAGACGGCCGTTTTGGGCTGGAGGCTAGGGTAGTTTTCGGTGAGGGTGACGAGATGCTGGCGTATCAGCCATTTCACTTCTTCCGAGTACGGGAGAGAAGAAGGGCCGCGTTGCGAGAGGACGCTGCTTAGGAACTGCTGGGCGTACTGCGCACCTGGTGGGGGTGCGCCTACGGGAGGAGGAACCATCGAAGGGAGGAGAAACCCCAGGAGAGAGAGAGAGAGAGAGAGAGAGAGAGAGAGAGGCCTAGAAGAGAGAGCGGGTGCGACCAAATAGAGCGACCTGAACCGTAGATCGTCGAATCGCCACGATCTGATTGTCGAGATAGCTCAGGGATCGTAGCGTTTGAGACCGAATCAGATCTGAAACTGGAAGGTAACAATCTGCAACCGGATCATTGCCGCTCCATCTTCTATTCTTCTTCTCCCACGAAAAAAACGAACACGGTGGCGTGGTCGTAAAGGAAAGGTAAGCTTTTTTTAGGAAACGGATTGGCCCTGCCACTAGCCCGGTGGCTCGTGGTCGGTGCTCTGTGGACCCCACCACGATATATGTTTTTCATCCATGCCGTTCATCCATTTTTAAAGATAATTTTAGTGCTTGATACCAAAAATTAGAGGGATATAAATCTTAGTTGGATTACACCACAGGAAAACAATAGTGATTGGATATCCGCAATTAAAATCCTCCTGAGGTTAAATGTACTGTTTTTTTAACATCCAATCTGTTGATTAGGTCATAAAGACCCAGATGAAGGGAAAAAACAAATATCAGCTTGATCCAAAACTTTAATGGCCCTCAAAAATTTTTTAATGGTTGACAATCATTCAACACTATTTATTTTAATGTGGTCCATTTAAGATTGGGATATACCTTATTTTTTGTTTCATAGCATAAAATGATATATAAAAATAGATGAACGGAATGGATGAAAAATATACATTATGGTGAGTCCCACAGATCACTGACTACCAGCTATTGGCTGATGGCAGGGCGAGTAGCCAATCCGCATACACATTCGCCCGTAATATGAGAAATTTCCAACTGTACGACCCATTTAAGGCCCACCAGCCTTTTTAAGCCCGTTCCTTTTTAAGCTTCCAAAAATTAGTCTATGCGGTAGGGACGCCTCTGCACATGACGAAAATGCTCTCTGCCTTATAAATATTATCCCTTGCACTCCCTTACACGCAAATACACGTTCACGTCCGAACTCTCCCTGCCATCCTTAGTCCTTATTTTTCACCCATTTTCTCAGTGAAGTCTCCGTAGAATTTCTATAGAATTTTCATCCGACGATCACATTACATCTTCCATCATCCATTACTCAAGGCGAACAGTTTTCTTTTTCTGAGAGGACGTGGATGCATTGATAAACGTGAGATATAGAAGAGTTGTCTCCAAAGAACGTGGTTCACGTCAATGTACTCTTAATTATTCTTCTGGAACAAGATTTTACTGATACGGCGGTGGCATGAGGTAAGGACATTTAAATTCTTAACAAATTACCTAGAAGTTTGTGGTCAATTTCACGTGTCAATTTCATGCATTGCATGCACTGCCAAGTCAATTCTAGTTGGTTATCCAATAAATTTCAAGAAGTTCACAGTCAAATTGACGAAGTTTCGGGGTCAATTTCACTTAGCGCATGTTTGATTTTCTCAGGTAAATGTAAATGCAGTGGAAATGGGCAATAATTATTTCTCGGGTAATTACCTTTGAAGAGACTGCCAAAAATAAGTGGGGCCCACCTTGATGTAGGTGCATTATCCACACCGTCCATCCATTATGACAATTGAATTTAGGGCATGAGCTAAAAAAATGAGGCAGATTCAAAGTTAAAGTGGACCACACCACAGTAAAATGTAATCAAACTTACCGTGAAAAACTTCTTAGAGCCACTGTTTACTTTTGTGTGGGCCACTTGAATGTTGGATTTTTCTCATTTTTCAGCTCATGCCTCAAAATGCTATGGTAAAACGGATGGACAATGCAGAAATGTCATATACATGACGGTGTGGCCTACAAATTTATGCCAGTCATTTTGGACCCTTTTTCAAAGCAGGAATACGCTACTAGTTTCAAACAGGGAAAATTGTAATAATTGGCTATTTACAGGTATTTACATTCTCCTTGGAAAATCAAACAAGCCTTTAGTTCCTGGTCAATTCACTGAATTGATCGGTCAACTTCATGCACTACTTGGTCAAGTTCACGCATTTTACCTTCAAATTATAGTGCAGTTTTGTAATACGACCGTCAAATTTGTAGTGCCTTTTTTGTAATACTACTGTAAATGTTATATGTTGAATACATTTGTTGCTTTCTTTGAAATTGAGAATTTCATACCACTACGATTCAAAATTCACGGTCAATTCATTTCACGGTTAGTTTTATGCACTTCACGGTCAATTCGCTTCTCTACTTGGTCAAATCCACATTATACATGTGAATATTAAATGAGTTATATCATTGTGTTTGTTTTCAGAAAATGGCTTCGATAATGATCGTATGCTCATATGGTGGAGAGTTAGTAAGCGAAAATAATCGATACACCTACAAGGGCGAATACTCGAAAACTACTGTTGTCGGCGTTGACACTACATATGATGAGCTTCTATCGAAAATGTACAAGATTACAAAGAGTAGACTTGAGGATTATGATATTAGGTTGAAAGCATTGTTTCCCTGCATAAATGAATCAGTCCCTCCGATTGTAATTGAAGATGATGAAGATGTGAGAATGTTATTGGCAGCACAGTTGAAGCATTCAGTTCAGTACATCCCTTTATTCATCGAGACAATGGAGCGCGTTAACGAGGCAATACCCGAACACCCGTTGGTTTTCAGTGGTTTCGAACATGACGGCCCAGCAGTAGGAAGTTTGGGTGAGGAACATATCTTAAAAGTTGAAGTAAAGGCATCACATTCACATGTTCCTCTAAGCAACACCCCAGTACCCGAGTCGGCTCAGACATCAAACTTCAATACAAGTCAAGTGAGGGCGTTGGTTGACATGAATCTCATAAGTGAATATACGACATCACCTTCATTTACAAGAGTAGATTTGGCCTCAACATCCAACGCCATCAACGTAAGTGGAAGCGACATTCCATTGCCCGAGTAGGCTCGAACATCGGACTTCACCACCGGCCTTCTCATTGTGCCTTTCGAGGATGTTGGTTTCACCATTGCAGACCTGTCATTGTATTCACATTCACTTGATGACCTGATTCATATAGCAAAGGGCCAAACATTTGAGAATAAGAGCCGGTATAAGTATGTGTTGAGCCAATTTGCAATTCGCAATAAGTTTCAATACAAGGTCCTGTATTCCACATCCAAGAAATTCACCTTAGCTTGTATGGGAGATAAGTGTGATTGGAGGGTACACGCATCTAGGGTGAATGATGCATGGATTTTCAAAATTAAGACTTACACGTCCACACATACATGTGGAATGTCATACATGAAGAGTGATCATCGGCAAGTAAGCAGTAAGCTAGCTAGTGAACTAGCTGTCAATCGCATTAAGCAACGGCTGGGATTAAGGCCGAAGGACATTATATTGGCAATGCAAGAAAAGTATAACATTCTTATTACCTATAAGAAGGCATGGCGCGCAAAAGAAATTACAATCAATCGCATAATGGGGTCTTATGAAGACTCTTATAAAGAACTCCCGATGTACTTGCATGAGTTGAGGATGGCGAACCTGGGGACACTGACCGCCCTGCTTGTGGATCAACAAACTGGGAGGTTCGAGAGGTGTTTTGTTGCGCTCGGACAGTGCGTTAGAAGTTTTCGAACATGTCTACGAAGGGTCTTGACTGTTGATGGGACGCATCTAAAAGATAAGTATAAGGGTGTTCTGTTCGTCGCTACGGCTTTGGATGGCGATGATCATATCTTTCCAGTCGCTTTTGGTATCGGAGAATTAGATAACAGTAGCAGTTGGAACTGGTTTCTTACATACCTCAGTTATTCGTTAGGCGATCTACCTGGTCTTGTGATCATATCAGACCGGCATAAAGGTCTAATGAAAGAAGTTCCCCAGGTCTTCTAAGTAGCAATCCATGGCTACTGTGCCTACCATATATATCAAAACTTGGTGGACACGTTTGAAGACAAGTCTCTAGAAATATACTACTAACAAGCTGTAAAGACTTGTAGGAGGGCTGAGTTTGAAAAGAGAATGCATGATATCAAACTTGCCAATCCCCATGTACACGCATGGTTGAGGGAAATAGGGTATGAAAAGTGGGCATCATCGCACTTCTCAGAAAAAAGATTCAATTTAGTCACTACAAACATAACTGAGTGTGTTAATGCTCTATTCAAAAAAGCATGACAATATCCCATGATTATGCTGATAGAGACGATCAAATTGAAAATTCAAGAGATGTTCTATAAGTGAAGAGAATCAGCATCATCATTCGTTGGACCGTTGTGAGACCCGTGTCCTAAACTGTATCGTTCCGTAGGCTCCCGCGGTTCTTCCGGTCAAATTCCGGTGACCTGTGACTCGTAGATAGCATTTGTGCGTGACCTTGAGTGTTATCTTGTAATTCCAAGTCGGCTTGACCTAAGAACTATGTCATTGCGACCGCATCGTCGCTGCGATTCCAACGCCGTATCTCGTGCGCTGATCCGACCGGTAGATCAAAAGATGTACCATTTACAATATTTGAGCCATTGATTGGTGTGGGGTCCACTTTGAGGGGTGCACACGTTTCCCTAGGTGGACCCACCCTAAGAGCACCATTTCCAATGAGAGCTTTAGTCAACTCTCTCTTACAAGTCATTATGAGGTTCACTTCCCTATGCTCTTACTAGCCATTATTACCCTCTTACACACCCATCCTTTCACTCTTTATCATCTCTTTACTCTCTCTCTTCTTCTCCACTTTTCCTTTCTTAGCAAGAGAGAGCTCCCAACGTCCATGAGAGCTCTCCATTTCCAACCCTTTGAAAGCTCTCCACCCCCAAATCTAACCATCCAAAATCAATCCCGACCATTGAATCTTGTTCCCTTGTAGCTATAGATCACATTGGTGGAAGGAGACGTCCAAGATCTTGAGGTGGGTGCTTCTCTCTCTCTCTCTCTCTCTCTCTCTTTCATTGTGTGGGATGTGTGGCCCACTCGGATGGACCCCACCTTGATGTATGCTATATCCAAACCGTCCAAGTCATGTGGACCATACCCTTTGGTGATGAGAAAATGCTAATATTAAATTAATCCAAGTCAAGTGGGCCACGTCGACTTGGGGCCCACCAGCCATGGTCCCCACACCTGTGGCCCATCTGGATGAAAGGTATAGTCCAGCTTCCCTGGACGCTGGACGTGGCCTTGAGCGTGAATATGCAGTGGGTTTTACTCACTGCAACAAAAACAAAAGTGTCATTCTTTAGCTTTTTGGGTGGGCCACTCATGCAGGCCCGACCTTGATGTACTAATCAAATCCATGCCATCCATCCCATTCCTTAGATTATTATAGGCGTTGAGCAAAAAAAAAACGAAGTTGATCCGACCTTCTGGTGGGCCATAGCATAGAGAATAATATTGTTACCGTTGAAATACACCCTGATACTTTTGTACACCAAAACCCATCGAATATTGGGCTTGATGGGCTTGTATTGAGCCATGGGAACCCATGGCTGGGCTGGATTTCCCTGATGCGGGCCCCACATAAGAAAAAGGGTAGAAAAACCACTTCTCCTTAAAAATTTAAAAAAAAAAAAAAAACGTATATTAGGCAAAGATCACCGTCACATCGACGCGTGTGGCAAAGAAAGTGGCCCATTGCACGTAAGGCAAGAAGCCCCACCGTGATGCACGTGCTGGACCGTGGGCCCCACTGTGATGTTCGTAGGACATTTATACCGTGTAATTGTTGGGTCCCCTTTAACCAACGGGTCACCTCAAAATTCAGCCACATACAGATCTCAGGTGGCCCACACCATCTTCAATCATGTGAATATATGTTAAACTATATGAAAGCATTTGTTGGGGTCCACCTGAGGTTTAGATACACCTGAAACTTGGTCTGACCCCTTAATCTAGTGGGACACATATAATGGATGGGTTGGATTTGTGAACTACAAACTGATGGGCCTAATAAATAATTATAAATGTTAATGGAGGGTAACACCATCAACTGTGCTGCGTGGTGCAGCGTCCTGCGCCACTGGATGCAAGTGGCCAGGGACCGTGGTCGCAGCCACGGTGATGCATGTGTTTTCTACATGCCGTCCATCCATTCTGTTGTGACGGTGGGTCCCACTGCTGTTGACATCAGCGAGTTCTATGGGACCCACGTATGATGTATGTATCCTATGCCCACACCGTCCATCTGGACGGTGCTGTGGGGAGGGCCAGCCAGGATGTATTTATCCACTCCGTCCATCTCCTCCGAACGGTGGGTGGCCACCTTGATGTGTGTGGGGACCTGCACCGCCCAATTGACGGCGGCTGTGTGCAGGCCACCATGATGTACGTCTTTCAACCGTCTTGGCCAAACGTCTGATGGCCTGGACGTTGTACCTTTTAATATAATAATATATATTTATATATGTATATTATATATATTAGTTTATAATATAATATTATATTATGCGGTGTATGCCTCCATCCACCCATGGTAATACGTGTCCCATCTCCACCGTCCGGATCACTGGACGGTGGACACCACCATGATGTATGGTCTATGCACCGTCCAGACGGTGGACGGTGGCAACCACCTTGTTGTATCTCTATATCCTCACTGTCCAGCATTTCTGGACGGTGGAGCTAGGCCACACGTGTGGTGCATTCCACACCACCCAAGATTAAATTGGATTCAAATCTCTGGTGGGCGACGCCTGTGGGACCCACTGTTATGTATTTCATCCATGTTGTCTAGGTCCCAACGTGATGTATGTGTTGCAATATGTGGGACTTACATGATATATGTGTTTTATATCCACGCCATCCGTCCGTGTTGTTGGGCGCGCAGGGCCAGCCTGCTGTACCACATCAATAAATTCTGTAGGCCACTATGAAGTATGTGTTGTACCACGCTGTCCATCTGTTTTGTTAGAACCTTGGGCGACCCCATGAGGCCCACTGGATATATATATGAGGCCCACCTATTGCATGAGGCCCGCTTGATGTCTTATGTAGCCCATCTGTGAGGTCCACCTTGATGTAATTGCAGCCCATTGTGATGTATATGAGGCCCATTGGTGCGGCCCATTGATGCAACCCATTTGGCATGTATGAGGCCCATGTGCAGGGCCCACCTGTTATGTATATTGGGTCCATATGCCGGCCACCTGTTGTGTATTCATGGCCCTTTTTGGCGTGATCTATTGAGTGGTATTCGTGGCCCTTAGTGGTGTATATTAGGCCCGTGTATGTGACTCGTCGTGATGTATGTATTGTATATCTATATCGTCCATTCGTGCAGCCGCCGTGATGTATGTATTATATATCCATGCTGTCCATTTATGTAGCCCGTAGTGATGTATTTGCGACCCGTATGATGGGGCCCGATGTGGTATACTTGTGGCCCATTTTGATGGGGCCCATTGTGATGTATTCGAGGCCCATGGGCGTGGCCCATTGTGGTACATTCGAGGCCCTTGTATGAAGCCCGATGCGATGTATGTATGGCCCGCTACGTTGTGTATGAATCCCATGTATGGGCCACTCCTTGGGAACAATGTTGGTTACATGCCCACATTGATCGGCAATGACGGTTGAAAGTCCTCATGTGACCTTCCCTTAGGCTTTTCGTTAGGTCGACTATTGATTTCGATTAACGTGACCGACTTGCCGATTCAGACTATCGATCGGTGCGATTGTCGTGACCGATTTGCTAATTTTGATTACCTTGACCGATTGCCGATTTCGATTGACGTGACCGATTTGCCGATGCTGATTGTCGATCGATTTTAATTGCCTTGACCGATTGCCGATTTCGATTGACGTGACCGATCTACCGATTCCGACTATCGATCGGTGCGATTGTCGTGACCGATTTGCTGATTCTGATTACCTTGACCGATTACCGATTTCGATTAACGTGACCGATTTGTCGATTCCGATTATCGATCGAGTTCAAGTATCAAGGCCAATTCCGATGATTTCGATTTGTCGAGGCCGATTGTATATGCCGATTTTGATTGTTGAGGCTAAGTATCGAGGCCCATTCTGATCTGTCGAAGATCGACTATAGGTCGATTCCGATTGTCGAAGCTAAGTATCGAGGTTGATTCTGATTGTCAAAGCTGCATATCGAGGCCAATTCAGAGTGTCAAATCGATTGTTGAGGCTGAGGCCGATTGTCGAGACCTATATGATGTATATGCGACCTGTAGTTGGGACCCACTGTGATGTATTCGTGGCCTATGGGCAAGGCCCATTGTGATATGTATTAGGCCCATGATGCATGACCCATTTGATGCATTCGAGACCCATGTGTAGGGTCCACATGTCATGTATTTAAAGCCCATGAGCAGGGCCCACCCGTTGTGTATATATGGCCCTTAAGTAAGGCTCATTGTGTTATATATTAGGCCTTTGTGTGAGGCCGTGGGCCCAGTATATGTTTGGGTTTGTGTGAGCTATTCATTGGAGGTAATGTTAGTTAAATGTCCACATTGTCGAGGCCGATTGTTGATACTGGGTTATTGATACCGATTATGAGTATGTGACAAAGATAAAGCATCATAATATATGCCCATACGCATCATCCGCATGTTTGTTATGAGATGTGATTGACCATTGCATATGTCATAGGGCGTGTTGTTCATAGGGCTCCCCGATAGGTGGAGTTGCCCCATATGAGAGCATGACATGCATGTGATTGATGCATGACTGGATTGTTTGACTCATGCACCTTGCATTGTGTGTTATGATTATCAGACGCCCTAGCAACATCGTGGTCGTAGCCTCCACACAGTATTTCGTGGATGGCCGATGGGACACCGGAAATCTGTTCTACATGGGGTGCTATAGATATCCCTGGGTGAAAGTCCCTAAACCCTCTTGGTTCCAGAGGTTGCTCCAACGTCTAGACCGAGTGGATGCATGAGCGCACGAGGGCCGTATACCGTTAGGCCGCGTCTCCCACTGTGTCGTGGTCGGTTGGAAGGGGGTACGGCCTTACCTGCCCGAGAGGAGGGGGCAATGCTAGGCTGAGTCCGACCGCTCGAGGAATGGGTCCGCTATCGACGAGTCGGCCCGATATTGGCAAAAGCGGATAGTGAGGTCTCTTCCACTCACCTTGTTGCGCGCGATGGGGCGACAATCTGGTTTGGAGTGTAATAGACCCCGGTGATGATCCCAGAGAGGAACCGTACTGATATGTGGACTTATTGAGTAGGAGTTGCATGCTCGTTCATTCATTCATTCACTATCCACTCGGGCTGGTGGTGCGCAACTAATTGTTATGTACCTTCGTTATGGCAAGGATTTCGGTTGGGCGCGCGACTAACCTGAGATCAGGAGTTTACCACGTTGAGTCTGACTATCCAAATTTAGGTATGGGACTGGTTTGGATAGAAGTCCCTTGTGGTAAACCCCGTAGCCTGCGATACTACGTACTATCATCCCGACTTCATACTCCAGCATGGTCATTCCATTCGCATCGCATATTGCATTACATCTGCAGCATATTGTATCTTGGGTTACTATGTTTATACATATATATGGTCTAGATACGATTGATGTTATTCATGGACTCATCGGGATCTGCATACTGCATCGCATCCTCGACATTTGATAATTGGCCCTTTATGACTCCCCATTTGTATAGTTGTTCTATATTGCGTATTCTGATATTGACTGACTCATGGGCTTGTCTGTGTTTCCGCTTACTCTGTTATCGTATAATTTATGATCTTGCCAGTATTTCTGTTTACTCTGATAATTCCTACTCTTGTCAGTATTTCTGCTTACTCTGGTAATTTATGATCTTGTTAGTGATTCTATTTATTTCGATATTGTACCATTTATGGATTACCAGTATTTTTGGTACTGTATGATGATGGCATTGTATTGGACACTTGGCACTTACCTTGTGCACACACTTACACCACCCTCTAAGCTTTATATAAGCTTATGCACGATAGATGCGCGTGCGGTGATGTTAGGTTGCAGCAGTGTTGAGCTTGGAGCATGCAGCATGTCTTTCGGAGCCTCGATTTTCGATTTATGTATTTCCCTTCAGTATTGTAATCAAATGATTATATTAGTGGATATGTGATGATGATGTTGCCTTGGTGATTTGGGTATACTTGTGGTTATGCTTATTACGAGTTAAACGTATACAAAAAAAAAATCCTCCTTGTAGGATCCCAGGATCGGAATCTGGCGTATGGGCGTTAGGAGCCGAGAATGGGGTACTACGGAGGCTGTCGGCACCGGATTCGGCGATCGGGATTCCTGTGAATCCGATTTCTGGGTTTGGGGCGTGACAACCGTTGACACCGTGGGCCGAGAAACAATTAAAGGATCTCATACCGAAGGCATGAGATATTTGTTGCCATGCAATTTCTCCGGATGAATACTATATTATGGGAGAGTACAATGATACTGTCAAGCTCAATGAGCTTTCATGTACATGCCGCGAGTTTGAAGTAATGGGATTGCCTTGTTTTCATGTTCTTTCAGCATGTATACACTACAACCTTCCTCATTATTCATACTACTCTCCGTTGTACATGGCGAGGAATTACCAGATGACGTATGAAGATTCCGTGTACCCAGTACGGGACAAGAGCCAATGGAAAATTTCATTAGCATTTAAGGAACTTTGCGCGAGTATGAAGCCACCACTATAAAGGAGGGTAGCTGAAAGACCGAAGAAGGCACGGATCCTTTCCCGTGGAGAGGAGCGAACAACCAAAAATTGTGGACGTTGCAAACAAACGGGCCACAATCATCGGAGTTGCAAATTTTCAATACATCCAAAATAATGTAATTTTTTGTGCATTTTTTTGTAATACGACTGTGAATGTTATACATTTTTTGTAATACGACTGTAAATGTTATACTTTTTTTGTAAATCGACTGTGATAAAATGTTATACATTTTTTGTAATGCGACTGTGAATGTAACACATATGATACGACTGTGAACAAATCAAATGCAACAGAATGAAACTAAAATGGTGCCTGTGAGACCAATTCAATATGCAAATTTTATACAGTGGCAAAATCAAGCACTTTCACTTGGACCACACCGAGAATAGCAGCGAGGATAATGATTTTCACCGTTGAAAAATTTGATCCTTACCCAATCCGATCCGACTCGGTTTCCTTGACTGAGTCGGACTCGGTTCGGGTCAAGCCAAGCACGTAACAGATCTGTTCATGTAAGGTGTTCCAGACTCGGTCCCGGATCAGATCAGGTACGGATAAGTCCAGGCAGCTTTCGGACCCAACTGAGTTAGACCGAATCCAATCTGACTTGGTCTGATGCCCAGCTCTAGATCTAAGGCTTAAATGAACCACACTACCTGAAATGGATTTAAAATTGGCAGAAGATAATTTTTTAGAGTTATAGAATTTTTGGATCAAACTAATATTTGTTGACGTGGATAAAATGCATAAATCATGGTGGCCCGGCGAGCCCCTGACATGACGGTCCGTCACTGGCTGGGTCTACCCAATCCGTATCCGAAAAAGGCCTCTATCATCAAAGTCACGTGGGATAAAGGCCTTTTATTGATTTAGATAATGAGGCCTACCGTTGTGTCCATGTTAGATCCACTCAGTCCATCAGTTTCATCAACTCATTTCGATTCACTTCACAGTCATTTTCGTGCATTTTACGGTCATTCCAAACAATTCCGTGTTAATTCACGGTCATTTGCAACGCATTTTACGGTCAATTCGCCACTTCACTTCACGGTCATTTCCATGCATTTAACGGTCATTTTCACTTCACAAAGTCATTGTGCATTCATGATGTCATTCCAAACAATTTCATGTTGATTCACGGTCATTTGCATCATTTAGCGGTCAATTGCCACTTCACTTAGATCATTTCCATGCATTTAATGGTCATTTCAATTCATTTTCACAAATATTTTCGCGTGCATTTCACGGTCATTCCAAATAATTTACGTGTTGATTCACGGTCATTTACGCAGCATTTCGCGGTCAATTCGCTTCACTTCACGGTCATTTTCATGCATTTAACGGTCATTTCGCTTCACTTCAGATCATTTAAGTAGTGCATTTCACGGTCATTCCAATCAATTCACGTGTTGATTCACGGCCATTTTACGCATTTAGCGGTCAATTTCGCTTACATTTCATAGTCATTTCCATGCATTTACATCATTTTGATTCACTTACGATCATTTCCATGCATTTTACGGTCAGTCAAACAATTCCATGTTGATTCACGGTCATTTGCGCATTTTTCGGTAATTGCATTTCACTTCAATCATTTTCATGCATTGAACGGTCATTTCGTTTCACTTCACAGTCATTTCCGTGCATTTCACGGTCATTCCAAACAATTCCGTGTTGATTCATGATCATTTGCACGCATTTCCCAGTAATTTCGATTCACTTCCTTCTCTTTCTCTACATTGCCCCCGGGAAGGTTTTAATGGTAGATGTTCAATCTCTAATGTTTTCTATGGTGGGGTCCACTTAAGCTTTGGATCTACCTCATTCTTTGGCTTATGCCTTTAAATGATCTCTCCAAAAGGATGAATGGTGTAGTTACAAAACATACTCTAAACGCGAATTCATCGTGAAATGCATGAAAATGACCGTGAAGTGAAGGGAAATGACCACGAAATGCGTGGAAATGGCTGTGAAGGGAAATGACTGCGAAATGCATGGAAATGACCGTGAATCAACACAGAATTGTTTGGAATGACTGTGAAATGCATGGAAATGACTGTGAAGTGAAGTGAAATGACCATGAAATGCATGGAAATGACTGTGAAGTGAAGGGAAATGACCGCGAAATGCATGGAAATGACCGTGAATCAACACGGAATTGTTTGGAATGACCGTGAATCAACACGGAATTGTTTGGAATGACTGTGAAATGCATGGAAATGACTGTGAAGTGAAGTGAAATGACCACAAAATGCATGGAAATGACTGTGAAGTGAAGGGAAATGACCGTGAAATGCGTGGAAATGACCGTGAATTAACACGGAATTGTTTGGAATGACCGTGAAATGCATGGAAATGATCGTGAAGTGAAGCGAAATGACCTTGAAATGCATGGAAATGACTGTGAAGTGAAGGGAAATGACCGCGAAATGCGTGCAAATGACCGTGAATCAACACGGAATTGTTTGGAATGGTCGTGAAATACACGAAAATGACTGTGAAGTGAATCAAAATGATCGTTAAATGCATGGAAATGACTGTGAAGTGAAGCGAATTGACCGCGAAATGCGTGGAAATGATCGTGAATCAACACAGAATTGTTTGGAATGACCGTGAAATGCATGGAAATGACTGTGAAGTGAAGCGAAATGACTGCGAAATATGTGGAAATGACTGTGAATCAACACGGAATTATTTGGAATGACCATGAAATGCATGAAAATGATCGTGAAGTGAAGTGAAATGACCGCGAAATGCGTGGAAATGACTGTGAAGTGAAGGAAAATGACCGCAAAATGTGTGGAAATGACCGTGAATCAACACAGAATTGTTTGGAATGACCGTGAAATGCATTAAAATGACCGTGAAGTGAAGGGAAATGATCGTGAAATGCGTGGAAATGGCTGTGAAGTGAAGGGAAATGACCGCGAAATGCATGGAAATGACCGTGAATCAACACGGAATTGTTGGAATGACCGTGAAATGCATGGAAATGATCGTGAAGCGAAATGACCGCGAAATGCGTGAAAATGGCTGTGAAATGAAGGGAAATAACCGCAAAATGTGTGGAAATAACCGTGAATCAACATGGAATTGTTTGGAATGACCGTGAAATGCACAGAAATAACTGTGAAGTGAATCGAAGTGACTGTTAAATGCATGGAAATGACTATGAAGTGAAGCGAATTGACCGTGAAATGTGTGAAAATAACCGTGAATTAACACAGAATTGTTTGGAATGACCGTGAAATGCATGGAAATGACTGTGAAGTGAAGGGAAATGACCACAAAATGCGTGCAAATGACCGTGAAATGCGTGGAAATGACTATGATTTTCTTGAAGGGGCAGAAGAAAATGGTAATGTACTCCATCACTTGATCGTGACGTAAAGGGAATTGAGCGGGGAGTAAATAAAATTATATAATGCACAAACAAATCATGATTCAGACTGAAATCACTATTATGAATACGCCATTTACTATAGAATTATAACAATATATACAAGGCATCATTTACTTCATTTCACCCTGAATATTTTACGAGAAATTATTTACATTAATTTACAGCTCCCACAAAATTTACATCATACCTAAGACAATTATGTCATATTTTGTATTCACTGAGGCAGTCATAGGCTATAGAGTTCCTAAAGCTGGGAGTGAATTGCTGCAAGTCTCTTCCTGATAAAATTTCGCCGCTGCACAAAATGTCCATGTATTTCATGACAAAAATGTCATAATCATATCCGTTCGACTGCTTTGGTACGGAGGTATCTTCTCTGACTGTCCAAGACTTCTCATCCAACGCAGACATATCTCTTGCGGCATGTAATAATATAGGCAATGCCTCCATTAGCTCGATATGAAGCCTGTGTCGACTGAGTGCCTCGAATAGAAACTGTCGAGTATAAGGATTTCTCGTTCTCAAGGGTGGATGACCATCAGGTACCAATGAGCGTTGGCGTGGTTGGCTGGTACGTATACCTGTCCATATTTGACAAGATAAGATATCATTATAGACATCATAGAAATGGGTACACATAGCGTTAATAACTTGTACCGATACCATTACCTCTTCATACTGCCACGTGGCCTTCTGCCCTTCACGATGTTTAACAATACCGTATACTGTGAGTTTCTCCACTTCTACAACTGAACGGACATCGTCACCTCCAATGTCCCGATACATTCTCAATGTTGATATGGCAATGTCGATACATGGCTATTACAAATAACATATCAAATTAGAACATATATCATATAATGAAATAACATAATAACCATGATCTAGTTCATACAGTTACTAGGAAAAATGTGGGGCAACACTTACAGTCCTTTGTATATATAGTAGGAAATGAACCGTGCCTTCTCTCCAGGAAACTGACGTACTTGTCAATGGCCTAATCAACAAATATGGCGAATTAAGCTCTAGTATAATATAATTGTTGAATAACCATAGATGTATGTGTGTGAATTACCTACCACGCTATCAACCTATGCCTTTTTCTCCCATATGGTCTTCAACCAACCAAAATCCACCGTTTCTTTGTTTGTGTTGGCCCAACTATCCAATTCATGCAGTTCCTCCTCCGATATTACGCTAAATGGATCAATCTTGGCCTGGAAGGGTATGGGAGAATTCTTTCGATTTCTCACTGTCGGCAGCCTTACTTGGAGTTGTTTGAATGACGGAGATGGAAGTGAATGGAGAACGCTTGTATACAGAAGGCTTCAACACCCCTTTTAGTTCTCCTCTTATATGCTGCAATGGAAGGCAGTGATTTCTCACATATATCAGCATCTAAGGCATCTGAGTGTTGAACATCCATCTCTCTGTTTCCCTGATCCCTGCATTCCAATTCCTCATCCTCCATCTCAAACTCTTCCTTCTCTTTCTCTAACTCTTTCTCCTTCAAAAACTGCATCTTCTCTAAAAGAAACGTCTCCATCTGCTTCTTCAACTCCATCTTACCCTCCTCCAACTCTTCTTTCTCCTTCTTTAATACCTCATTTCTGATCCTCTATTCTTTCTTCTCCCTCATTAACATGTCCCTCTCCATCTTCAAAACTGCCTTCTCATTCAACTCTTCCTTCTATAACCTCAAGGCTTCCATTACTTTTAGCATTAGTTCCACCTCCATCCATACTACTTCTCTCTCCCTCTCTATCGATTCTTCTCTCTCTTTTAGCGTCCGTTCCTGCCACTTCAACTCTTCTCTCTCTCTCCAATTGAACCCTCTCCGCCTCAAGCTCCTCCCTATCCTCCCTCGACTCCGCAGTCAGTTGCAATTTCACTCCCTCATCGCCACTCTCTTCCTCTCCCCCTTCTTCTCCCCTTCTTCTCCCTCTCCCTGTCCTGATCTCCCTTCCATATCTTCATCATCTTCATCTTTAATGCCCTAAAAAGTGAAGCAATGTATGTATCAGTTATATAACATGTCAAAGTAAATATAACATATCAACATAAAAGAATACTTCTCTGGCATCTTACATCAAATCTATCACGGACCAAACGAACGGCCTCCGTCTCCAGCTCCTCAATGGTAGGCTTTAAGTTAAGAACTATCTCAGTTTATAAGAGAACAATCTTCATTTTCATATACAGAAATATATATATATATATATATATATATATATATATATATATAGTTCAATAAGTGATCACTTAGCTTCTTAGCAATAGACTTACATCTTCACTCTCTAGTATTTGATGAATCTTTTTATACTTCCAAACCTTCCATCCTCGATATTGTGTGAATCTTGGAATTCGGGAGGGAACGTATGAAATGATACATTGTCGGAGAGCCGATACTCTCTCAAGGGCCCATATCTATTACAATGGTATGACAAGATGATGTTAAATACATATAGTTTCATATAAACTATAAATTAAAATAGACAAGGACAAAATCCTTACTTGTAGGGGAAATATGCAATTGCAGATATTGTAATGAAGCCCATGTGATGCCATCAATGCATTTTCAATCCCTTCAGTCATCGTTCGGAAGGCCACACTACCCCAAGGGTAGTGTTTAAAGTCTTCCAACGAGTCAACAAGGTCGATAAATTCTATACGACACATAATATTTATGTCGGTTCCCCTAACAAACCACTCTACACATAATATTATGACTACCTTCACGACATCTTCGTACTTCTTGCTATCAACTATCCTATTGAATACCTCCAGTACATGTTTCTTTAGGATATGATTTGAATTGAAGTATTTTTCTCTTATTGACTTCTTCAAACGAGGGATATTAGGTATGGAGAGGTCACCAAACTTCAGCCCTGTTATTAAGGTGAAGTCCATCTTGAAAAAGTTTACGCGGTTCCCCTGTATCTCGAATACAAGATTGCCTATATATCTTGTCACGCCCCGAACTCGGAGACCGGGCTCACAAAATTTTCGATCGCCGAATCCGAAGGCCGACAAATTTCTCCAAGAGACCCATTCTCTGACCCTAAGCACCCATATACCAGGTTCCGATCCTGGGACCGCTACAGGGAGGATTTCTAATAATCAATTTGAATCGTAATGAGCATAACCACAAGCATAACCCACGAACAATAACCACAAGAACACCATCACAAATTCCACTATGAACAAAAACTTTAAGTACAATGCGTAGGAAAGAGAAAAACAAGATAGTGTTAATAACAAAACTTCAGAAGCTCGGCTGCACACTCCAATTGCGGCGAGTCTACGACTGCATCCTGACGTCACCTGCACGCATTAATCGTGCATAAGCTTATGGAAAGCTTAGAGGGTGGTGTAAGTGTGCGCAATATGAGCGTGCTCAGAATGTAGGGTCAGAGTAAAGCAGAATCGTGCAGATGAGTACATAAATGCAACCAGCCGTACTAAGGCTATGCAGTACAAGACATGAGTGCAATCGGCCATACCAAGACCATGCAGTGCAAGATGCAGCTCAAGCATGCAAATCCTCATCCTAATCCTCATTTCAATACAGTTCTCAGTTTGGATATTCACCGGGGTTTAGTACACTCCAAATGGCACTGTCACTCTCCAACCGCACAGTCCAAGCGAGCGTAAGAAACCTCACTATCCGCCTGGCCAATAGTCTGCCAATACCCATCCGGCACATCGATAGCGAACCCATTCATGAGCTGGTCAGACTCAGCCTAGTATTGCTCCCTACCCTCGGGCGAGTAAGGTCACACCCCTTTCCAACCGACCACGACACAGTGGGAGATGCGGCCTCCTGGTATTCGGCCCTCGTGTGCTCATATATCCACTCGGTCTCGACGTTGGAGTCATCCTCTGGTACCATCGGGTTTAGAAATTTTCACCCAGGGACATCTATGGCGCCTGTATGCTAGAACCAAACATTTCCGGTATCCAACACAACCACCCACGATGTGTCTGTGGAGGTTATGGCCCTGATGTCGGTAGGGCTTACAATAACTACAATCACACAATGTAAGTGCATGGGTCACACAACCAGTCATGCAACAGTCCTGCGTATATCATGTACTCATGTAGGGCAATTCCGCCTATCAGGGAGCCCGTAATCAATCTGCCCGAAGGCATATGCTATGATCAGATACTCCTCATCTCAAGCATACATTTGATGCATATGATCATGAATCATGAGGCTGTACTAAGCATGTTATAAAGCAATAAACTATCCTCTCAATGAAGGCCTAGATGGCTTACATGAAACAGATACGGGCCTATCAGTGGCCTTAAGGAGAGTTATAATGTGGACATCTAACCAACATTACTCGTACAATGCAGACGTCAAACCAACATTGTCCTCAAGGCTCGGCTCGCCTTAAATACCATTAAATAAATCCTGGTGGAATTACACATTGCAATGTGCCTTAGGTACATCCCATGGGGCCCTAAATTCATCAAATGGGCCGTATCTCATAGGCCTTATATTCATCAAGTGGGCCACCTCAATGAGCCTCATCAATGGGCCTTAGGTACATTGTAATGGGTCATCATCCATGGGCCTAAGAATGTATTAAAATGAGCCCGATCACATAAGCTTTATGTGAATCAAATGGGCCTAATCACATAGGCCATATACATATCAAAGTGGGCCTCAACAATAGGCCACAAATACATCAAACGGGCCTCATAATGTGGGCCTATATATAACATGCTTGGCCCCAACGACGGGCCTATAAACACATCAAGATGGCCTACATACATGGGCCCATATATATACCGAAGTGAGCCTCGACATTGGGCCTAAAAATACATCAAGATGGGCCTAAATATATGGGCCCATATGCATCCAAGTGGGCCTCATGTGAAGCCTACCATAATGTTTATTTTCCATTCAAGCCATTCATACGGTCACATGGGGCTAAGGCCCATTGAAATGTTTATTTTCAATACAACTCATTCATAAGGTTTCATGGGCTTAGGGTAGGGCCCACTGTAATGTTTATTTACCATTCAATCTGTTCACGTGGCCAGGGCCACCACAATATTTATTTACCAACCAACCTATTGATATGGCCGCATAGACCAAGGGGGGCCCACTGTAACGTTTTTTTTTTTTTTTTTTCTTTAGACGGTGGGTATTCATTCAACACTGTTGCCTGCAATGTGGGCCAACACACATCACGGTGGGGCCGTGCACACACATCACGGTGGGGCTAGGGTAGGGCCCACTGTAATGTTTATTTGCCAACCAACCTACTGACAAGGTTGCATGGGTAGGAGCCTATGGTAATGTTTATTTCCACCAACCTGTTGATATGGTCAGTACACCAAGGAGCCCATCGTGATGTGGTCCACAAATCTAGCCCACACATTAAGTGTGTCCCCCCAGACTGACAGTCCAGACCAAGTTTCAGCCTTATCCAAACTTCGGGTAGGCCCCACCAAGTGGTTTTATATGTTTTAGGCATGCCTTCACATGGTTTAAGATGGTTTAGCCCACCTGAGATCCGTATACGGCTGATTTTTGGGATACCCCATAATTTAAAGGGGAACCATCAAATGCAAGGTGCTGATGATCGAAACGCACCATGGTGGGGTCCACGGCTGGAGCCGTGAGGGCCCAGCCCGTCTGCCCACTCGCTGCCCATGCAGGCGCCTGTCAGCGGCAGCAGCAACTGCTTTCTTCTTCTTTTTTTTAAATGTGACCCACAATGACTTGATCCACCCCCTCCATTGTCTGAGTCCCACAATATTAGGGGTCCACACCAAGTTTCAGGTGGGTCCAAGCTTCTGATGGATCCCACCAATCATTTTCCCACGTTTTAACAAAAAATACAAGCATTCTCGATCCCACGGCCCGCCAGAAAATCAGATCAGCCTCATTTTTCGGATCAACGCCTAAAATATGCTGGAGAATAGATTGGATGATGTGGATCACATACATACGTCAAGGTGGGGCCTGCATGAGCAACCCACCCCAAAAAGTAAATTTTTTTTTTTGGTTAGCTTACAAGTACACACCCATGCAGTACACGCACTCCATGTTTGCCACGCCCGTCTAGCGTCCAGAGACGCTGGACGGCATGGATATAAAACAAGCATCATGGTGGGCTCTGCACACTGCCATGGTGGGGTCCACATGGCGGCCCACCAAGGTTTGGATCAGCTAATGTTTGTATTTTCCCCCATCTAAGCTGGCCAGCAAGGTGGGCTCCACCAGTGGCTGTAAAATGGTCCACTAAATGGACAATCATGGATACCACATATACATATCGTCGGGTGGGCCATCATCAATAAAAGAGCGAGATCGAGAGAGAAAGAGAGCACAATAGAGAGAGATCGGTGATGGTGGGGCCCCGCCACTATGGGCCCCACATGATACAACTTATACATAAAAAAATGGGTCCCACAAATAAGTGGTCCCTAAAAAGGAATTCAACGGTGGATCACCCACCTCTTGCACTCCTCCTTGGTCCCTTAGCCTTCTTAGGTCCTTGCCTATGAATTTGATGGAGGTAGATGGGAGTTTGATGGTGGGGATGAGAGATGAGAGGGTGGGCCACACTTGGTGTTTGGGGAGAGGGAGAGAGCTTGGACGTATGATGTTGCTTGGGAGAGATTTTGAGAAATGAGGGAGAGAGAGAGAGTGAGATATGGATGGGATGATGATGTAAGGAAGATGGGGTGGCATGGGAGAGTTTGAAATGTTGTAAAAAGTGGTATGGTTTGGTTTGAAAATTGTAAAAAGTGGTATGGTGAGGGGAAAGAGAATATTGACTTTTAGAAAAGGAGGGATGGGTTGCATGTTCACATGGCATGGTGTGTACTTGACATGATTTGATGGGACATCTCGTAGAGATTCCCTCGTAATTCGCAATGTGCGGTGTTTCTTCAGAATGAACGCAGACTGACATCTTCCAACCTAGGTATCGGTTTGGTGCGCGAGTCACGGCGTTGGAACCGCGGCGACGGCGTGGTCGCCAAGGTACGAGTTTCTGATTGAGTCACCTTCGGTAGGCAGGACTCAGCTTAAGATCATGCGCAACGTCGGACACGAGTCGAGAGTTGCCGGAATTCGACCGGAAGGATCGTGGAAGCCTACGGAACAGTACGGACTAGGGTATGGGTCTTACATATCTCTCAATAAGTGAGTGAAAAATGACTTCTATAAACCTAAACGATGGAATTTGTAATAAAAATGAGATTGGGGTCTCCCTAAATATATTTATTCTATTGTCATTCTTCTTCAACCCAGGCTTAACGCTATCAAACCACCATGTCAAAGAACATCGGCATGATATGGTGGGGGCCAATCGCCAAAGCCCTTATGCAAGGGTTTGTTATCTGCAAGGATAAATGAGAAATTATATCAACGATAACATTCAATATTTAACAAAGCATAATGTTAAAGTTTACTTGTTGTGAGTTTGCCGAGTTGGCTGTCAATTATTGACGAATTCCAAATGAAAGTACAGGACTTATAGGTGAATTTTCACAAGTTTTGTACCTGTTTCACTCATATATCAGCCAATTTTATGAAGTTGTCGGTAAATTTATATAAGGTTGTTGGTCAATATCAAGCAGTTATCGGTCATTTTGACATTAAACAAGCATGCGGCCAATTTTACTAAGTTATCGATCCGTGAAATGAGTGCAATTTACCGTGACGTGAAGGGGATTGTCCATCAAATGTATGGAATTGATCGTCAATTGAAGGGAATTGTCCTGCAATGCATAGAATTGACCGTGACATGAGGGGGGGTGTCCTTGAAATGCATGGAATTAACCATGAAGTGAAGGGAAATCGCCGGAAATGATCGTGAAATGCATGGAGGGGATTGACCGTGAAATGCATGGAATTGACTGTGAAGTGCAGGGGAGTTGCCGGAAATGGCCATGGAATGCATGGAATTGACTGTGAAGTGAAGTGGAGTAGCCAGAAATGACCGTGAAGTGAAGTGGAGTAGCCAGAAATGACCGTGAAATGCACGGAATTAACCGTGAAGTGAAGGGGATTGACCGTGAAATGCACGGAATTGACCGTGCAGTGAAGGGGAGTGACCGTGAAATGCATGGAATTGACCGTGCAGTGAAGGGAATTGACTATGAAATGAATGAAAATGACCGTGAATTGAAGGGAATTGACCGTGAAGTTAGTTTTATGTTTCTTGCAGTTGTAAGTCGAATTTCACTTAGCACTAAGTCAATTCCATTCACTTTGTGGTCATTTTGAGTCAGTTCACGGTCATTTTAACTCAATTCACGGTCATTTTAGGTCAGTTCACGGTTCTCATCAATAACTCAGTGGGTCCTCAGTCTATTAACTCAATCGGTGCTCGTCGGTCTTCATTTAATGTCACATCTCATTTCGTTCTTTGTTTCAAAAACCCTCATTGTGGGCCATTTGAGCATTAACTTTTGCCCGTCTATCAGGACATGCTATAACCATTCAGTGTTTAAAATAAAATAGGGTTGTAAGCGAGTTAAGTTAGCTTGAACGGCTCGCTCGAGACGTCCGGAGTCAGCTTGGATTGACTCGGCTTGAAAGGCCAACTCGAGTCAAGTAAAGTTGAGTTCAAGCCGAGTTCGACCATGGTGTATTGCAACTCGACTTGAATCGAACTCGACTTGACTCAGCATGGGCGAGTCAAGCCGATCTTAGCCCAACTTGACTAGACACGAACTCGACTTAGCATGGACGAGTCAATCCGAGCTTTGCCCACATTGACTGGACCTGGCTTGATGTACGATACTAAAATCTTGTGGACCGTGAGCATATGACCGTGCGCATATATAGTATAGAATATAGTGGGGTCCACAAAAAGCGAGGGATTTGAATATACTAGCCGTTCGATGCTTCTTACGTGGGGGGACCATTTTCGTCATTTCTTCGGTTCCCAAAAGTCGAAAATGACGTGCTTGGGGTCTGTATTCTCGATCAGACAAAGGGAAAATAAAAAATGAAGAAAAGGGAGGGTTTTACTGGAAGGTGAATAGTCACAGAGGGGGAGAAGTAATCAGATAATCAGATTCGGTCGGCTAGGATGAAGGATCAGGGAGATGAAAGAAGAAAAAAAATAAGATTTTCGATGGAGATGGGGCTGGCAGCATTCGAAGGGGCATTTTTTAGAGCAGGGGCATTTTCGTCATGTGAAAGGGTGTCCGTACGCTTGGGGAGTATTCATGGAAACTAAAAAGGAATGGGCTTAAAAAGGTTGTGGGCCATATAGTGGTCGTACACTTGGTAATTTCTCCAGTAATATCCAAGGCTCAATTAAACTACACCACAGGAAGCAACGATGATAATGACGAGCCCACTTTGTTGTTTATTGCCATCCAACCTGTTAATAAGGTCACGTAGACTTGAATGAAGGGAAAAATACAAAATATAAGCATGATATAAAACTCCTGTGGTCCCAAGAAAGCTTTCAAATGTAGGTGTTTAATCACCACTGCGTGGTCCACTTGAGCCTTGGATCTGACTCAATTTTTTAAAATTATACCAAAAAATGATATGAAAAAATAGATGAACGGTCTACATAAAACACATACATCACAGTGGCAACTTAGAGCTCTTGCCCGTGCCAGTGGCGAGGGTAATACCCAATCCACGTTCATTAAAACCAGAGAAATTTCCAACTGTACGACCAATATATAGCCCACAACCTTTTTAAGCCTATTTCTTTTTAAGTTGCCAGGAATACTCCCCAGGAGTACGAACGCCCTTCACATGATGAAATTGCCTCTGCTTTTTTCCTTCAAGCGGATCGTCTGGTTCTTGAAGGCTAGGTTTCCTATGGCTACGGATTATAACTGTAGCGATAGCCGTAGCCATTGAAAAAATTAAATCTGGGCGATACTACTGTCGATCCGGCGGTAATGCCGCCAACCTCTGGACGTCTATGCGGTAGTACCGCCCGGGTGTGGTAGTGCCGCCCGATTTTTTTTTAAAAAATTGGGTGGGTCCCATCGTGGGCCCCACATAATTTTGAATGGGCCCCACACTCAATGTTCATGATTTTGGTGGGCCCCACATCCACCTGTGTACTTTATTTATTTATTATTATTATTTATTTATTTTTTATATGGATAACTTCATTCTACCTACATTTTTCTCTAATATATATTTATATAAATATGTATATATAAGCATATAAATTTTTTTTTCTCTTTTTATCATTTCTTTCTTTATTCATTTGACAAGAATATCTTCTAAACCAAAATTAGTTACTTGATGTACCCTATATGATTTCGAGGTAGGAACCTATTTATTTTCCAAGATTCCATCAGGTCAATGGTTGAAAATCCATTTCATTCACTTTGCGGTCAATTTCAATCAGTTCTCGGTCAATTTCGTTCATTTCATTTACTTCACGATCAATTTCATGGATTTCACGGTCATTCCCGGCGATTCCTCTTTACTTCACGGTCAATTCCATATATCTCATGGTCAATTCCCTTCACTTTATGGTTATTTCCATGTATTTCACGGTCAATTCGCTTCACTTCACGGTCATTTCCATGCATTTCATGGTCATTCTCGGCAATTCCGTTTCATTTCACGGTCATTTCCACGCATTTCACGGTCATTTCCATGCATTTCACGGCCAATTCGCTTCACTTCACGGTCATTTCTATGCATTTCAAGGCCAATTCGCTTCACTTCACGGTCATTTCCATGCATTTCACGGTCATTCCCGGCGATTTCGTGTTGATTCACGGTCATTTCCACGCATTTCACGGACAATTCCCTTCACTTCACGGTCATTTCCACGCATTTCACAGTCATTTCCATGCATTTCATGGTCATTCCCGGCAATTCTGTGTTGATTCACGGTCATTTCCGCGCATTTCACGGTCAATTCCCTTCACTTCACAGTCATTTCTACGCATTTCACGATCATTTCGCTTCACTTCATGGTCATTTCCATGCATTTCACAGTCATTCCCGGTAATTCCGTGTTGATTCACGGTCATTTTCACTCATTTCATGGTCAAATTTCCTTCACTTCACGGTCATTTCCACGCATTTCACGGTCAATTCGCTTCACTTCACGGTCATTTCCATGCATTTCACGGTCATTTCCATGCATTCGCGGTCATTCCCGGCAATTCCGTGTTGATTCACGGTCATTTCCACGCATTTCATAGTCAATTCCCTTCACTTCACGGTCATTTCCGCGCATTTCACGATCATTCCCGGCAATTCCGTGTTGATTCACGGTCATTTCCTCACATTTCACGGCCAATTCCCTTCACTTCACGGTCATTTCCATGCATTTCACGGTCATTTCCCTTCACTTCACGGTTATTTCCACACATTTCATAGTCAATACGCTTCACTTCACGGTCATTTCCATGCATTTCATAGTCATTCCCAACAATTCTGTGTTGATTCACGGTCATTTCCACGCATTTCAAGGTTATTTCCATGCATTTCATGGTCATTTCTGATTCCGTGTTGATTCATCGGTCATTTTACGCATTTCCGCGGTCAATTCGCTTCACTTACGGTCATTTTCCGCATTTCACGGTCAATTCGCTTCACTTAACGGGAATGACCATGAAATGCATGGAAATGACTGTGAAGTGAAGCGAATTGACTGTGAAATGCGGAAATGACCGTGAAGTGAAGGGAATTGACCGTGAAATGCGTGGAAATGACCGTGAATCAACACGAAATTGCCAAGAATGACAGTGAAATGCATGGAAATGACAGTGAAGGGAAGCGAATTGATAGTGAAATGCGTGGAAATGACTGTGAAGTGAAGAGAATTGACCGTGAAATGCGTGGAAATGACTGTGAATCAACATGGAATTGTCGGGAATGACTGTGAAATGCATGGAAATGACTGTGAAGTGAAGCGATTGACCATGAAATGCGTGGAAATGACCGTGAAGTGAACGGAATTGGCTGTGAAATGCGTGGAAATGACCGTGAATCAACATGGAATTGCCTGGAATGACTGTGAAATGCATGGAAATGATCATGAAGTGAAGCGAATTGGCCGTGAAATGCATGGAAATGATCATGAAGTGAAGGGAATTGTCCGTGAAATGCATGGAAATGACTATGAATCAACATGGAATCGCCGAGAATGACCGTGAAATGCATGGAAATGACCCTGAAGTGAAGTGAATTGATCGTGAAATGCGTGAAAATGACCGTGAAGTGAAGGGAAATGACTGTGAAATGCGTGGAAATGATCGTGAATCAACATGAAATCGCTGGGAATGACTGTGAAATGCATGGAAATGATCGTGAAGTGAAGCGAATTGACCATGAAATGTGTGGAAATGACCATGAAGTGAAGGGAATTATCCGTGAAATGCATGGAAATGACCGTGAATCAACATGGAATCGCTAGGAATGACCGTGAAATGCATGGAAATGACCGTGAAGTGAAAGGAAATGACTGTGAAATGTATGGAAATGACCGTGAATCAACACGAAATAGCCGGGAATGACTGTGAAATGCATGAAAATGATTGTGAAGTGAAGCGAATTGACCGTGAAATGCGTGGAAATGACCGTGAAGTGAAGGGAATTGTCCGTGAAATGCATGGAAATGACCGTGAATCAACATGTAATCACCGGGAATGACTGTGAAATGCATGGAAATGACTGTGAAGTGAATTGAATTAACCGTGAAATGCGTAGAATTGACCGCAAAGTGAATAAAATGAATGAAATTGACCGCGAAATGAATGAAATGAATTTTCGACCATCAACCTGATGTAATCTTGGAAAATAACTACGTTGGTCAGCTAAATTAGCTTCTCCTACCCCAAAATCATATGCAGTACGGTAGGCAACTCATTCTACTCCAGGAGATATGCTTGTTAAATAAATTGACAAAAAAATGAATTAAAAGATAAAAAAATATTTTTATATACTTATATATTAATATTTATGTAGTGTAGTAGAGAAAAATGAAAGGGGAAAAAGTTCTCCTTGTAAAAATTTTAAAAAAAAAACAAAAAAAATAAATTCTGCCATTCTGGCCGGCACTACCGCCGTACCATGGCAGTTTCGCAAATCATGAGGCCTGTGTTATATCCAAACCGTCCATATATTTGACGAGCTCATATTAAGCCTTCAGACAAAAAACAAGACAGTTCTAACTATTAAGTTGACCAAACCGTAAAAGGCAGTGGAAGATTGAACGTCTACCATTGACATCCTTTCAGGGGTCACGGAAGTTTTAGATCAATATGAAATTTGTTTTTCCTCTTCATCCAGGTCTTTGTGACCTTATGAATAGATTGCATGTCAAATGTATGTTATGGTGGGCCCTATGAAATTTTTAACAGTGAAAATCACGTTTCCCGCTGCTGTTTGTGGTGTGGTCTAGTTGATCTTTGGTTATGATTCTTTTTTTCCGATAATACTCTGAAATGATCTCGAAATATGGATGAACGGTGTGGATATAATAAATACATCATTATGAGGCCATGTCGAGGAGCGTCAGCGCACGTCTTCGCACACCAAGCCAATCGGCTTCCGGAAGGAATGAATGACGGAGGTGTTTTGGTCCCTTGAAAAGTCGGCCGTACACAGGGGAGTATTCTTAGAAGCTTAAAAAGAGGTGGGCTTCAAATAGCTGGTGGGCCATAAACGGGTCGTACAGTAGGAAATTTCTCTTAAAACCATCCAAATTTCATTTGAACTTTCTAGTGAATATTCTCGCTTTAGAAAGGTATTTTGTAACGACAGGCCCACCGTTTCAACGATTCAATTTGAATTAATTGTATGTAGGGCTCTCGATGGGCTACGCTTGAGGTCAGCTTGGACCCAGATTTTAAACTGTCCGGTCTTTGTTTATTTTCAATTTTGATTTTGGCTAGCATCAGTCTAGCCATGGACGGCTCCGCACCGATTGTCATGCCTTGTACGCGCCAGAGTTTCAACACTACGTCGTGGGATCGAGCATCCATTTATGGTGTGAGTGCGTGAGTGTGGGTGTGAAAAAAAGAAGTCATGGACGGCCCTAATCTGATGGCTGGTGTGAGGGCTGTTGATGGCTGGGCCAAGGTCCGTGGAAACCTAGTATGCAAAGGAGAACCTAAGGTTCTGTGTTCTGGGAAGTTTTAGTGCAATGGCCTCAAAATGGTATGTAGCCACTTTTTTTTTTTTTTTTTTTTTTTTTGTTTTTTTTTATTTTAAAGAACAAAAATGCTTTGTGCCACCAATTATCTTGTACGGTGCTAGCTTGCTTCAGGCATGGAGAGGTCCTTTTCAAACTAGAGTGTGGCCCCATTAAAATAATGATTTGACTCTTTTTTTAAAAAAAAAAAAAAATTAACCCATAATTGTGAAACCATGGAAGGGTTTTTTTTTTTTGGTTAAAGCTTTGAGTGGCCCACAACTGCATGAATATTGTTTGTTAATTTTGAATTATTTCCTCTGGTATGTCCATTCGTAATGAGTTTTGCCCTCAAATTTGGGTCAAAAACATGAAATAAAAACCTCTTTGACATGGACGGGTTGGATTTACTTCACGACAATCAATGGACCCCATAGAAGATATGAGATGGGTTCAAAAGGTGGATCCCTTGCTGCAAATGGTCATTTGGTTGTTTCCTCTTTTCTTCTTCGTACGGTGGGATCACACCTCAAGAGTTGAAAAAGGCCCTTTCAAAGAAGGGTTGTGGGTCCTACTAAGCCATAAATGGGGTCACTCCTTGGGAGAATTGATTTGTTCATTTGTTTCACATCATCTAAGGACATCAGAGGCTATTGATTTTATCTTCATCCGAGGCCTTTATATCCTCAAAATAGACCTAACGGTGGACTTCCTCTCGGAGTTCCTTTGGTGTGGTCTACCCCTGATATCTTCTTCTCACAATCTTGGGGTCATGCCCTCAAATTATTTTTCCGAGCTAGTAGTGGATTAATTTTAATAGAGATGCACAGTCTTAAAAGCATTAAGAATGCCTCGTTTGAGTTATTGTATAAGTTATTTTAGAGAGAAGGAACCGCTACCTTATAAGGCAGTTAGGATTGTTGCTGTCACCTCCACGGGACCCTCTTTAACGTGCATCAGACGTCATTCCTTTCATCCTGACGAGTTTTTCAAAAACCTTATTCATTTTATTTTTTTTTCGTAATAGGGGGTCCACTCTCTAACGACTATCGTTGCTTCTATGGAGCCAGCACTAATTATTGTCACTTCCATGAACTTGTTAGAAATGCACAACAGAAATCCAAGGAATAAGCTCATTGGGGATCATATTAGAAATGCACAACAAAAATACTTGGACTAAGCTCAATGGTGATATTGTAAAAATACACAATAGAGATCCTTGGATTAAACTCTATGGCGATCTTGTATAAAATGCACAACGAACATCAGTGTACTAAGCCTAATAGGGATCATGTCCAAAATGCGCAACGGAGATCCTTAAAATAAGCTTAAAGAGGGTCCTATTGAAAATGCATAACGAAGATCCCTAAACTAAGTTTAATGGGGATGTAACGATCCAAATTTCAAAGGTCGAGCACGAACTCGATCTCTGATATTTTGAGTGTTACTTTTGCTTTTATGGAAATGCGATTTAACTATACAGATACTCTAAAATCCAAGCATTCATAAGAGCTAAGTTAAATAGTGTGCATCATCTGAAATTGTAGTGTAAACAAACAGAACTCCCCAAAATGTTTATCCATACAGCTAACATAACATAGAGTCTACTTAACTTGGGACTCAATATACATGTCCAAAAGAATAATAAAGTGAAATGTTCTAGTAAAAAATCATCCTAACGTCTCGGCGATGAGATAAGTCGGTCTACAGTTGCATGTACAATATTTGAAATACGAGATGTCCTTTGTAGGGTTCACGTACTCGTCATCCAGGGTGTCTACCTTTAGGGTGTCTGCATCGATAAAAATATTTGGTTAGTGTTTTAAAATACCGTTCAAAGTGGGGGTGAGTGATCAACTCAATGGTATTATCATCCTAAGTTAAATGTGTTATCAACACAATTAGGCATGGGCAAGATAGCAATAACAATAAGCATTTTACTAGACTACTTGCTTAAATGATTAATGGCATGATATGCGAATGTATGGCCCATGAACATTAACAACCGTAACACTTCCACCACAACACAATAACCATTCATCCACACAATTGTTCTCTTTCAAAGCAACCCATAAATGCATGCCATATTAGCCGAGTGGGTATTATTCCAAGTTCGAGTAGCGGCTTGGCGAAGCTGGGATACCTCCATTCTATCAAAAGTTACTAAACGGATCACGTGGTTCCTGACGGCACGTAGCGGACCCTCACCAGTGTCCCCTAATCTTGATACATGTTTATCACCCAAAAGTCAAACTTATATAATTAAACAATAGCAAAGTACATTACCCAAGGACAATTATAAACAAGGTGAAGGTCATCACCCCACACTATTAATGACACGATAGGCTCGTGGCCTCCATTAGTGCTTAATGATCACTATGGAGAGACTCGTCACCTAATGTTTTACCGACATAGCGGGTTCGGTACCTACTATTTACCAATGCTGTAGGTACATCACCACAACATGGGCCAACAGTTCGGACATGGTGTCCCATACCACCATGTTCGGCTCTTAAGTTTTGTCAGATTGTAACGCATTAATGGTTATTAATATACCTCTTTTACCAGTAACAACGATATCTCAAATTCCTTAAAAGTGTTATCATATCACTAAGCAAGGGTATGATCGGGCCATGTATTTGATTGATCCGATCGGCACGGAAGGCCCCAGACAAACTAGCATTGGGTGCAAAGCATCCAATGTAGGTCCAACTATTGTCGATCATATATGCTCAACGTCGGTTGACCGTATAAGTTTAGAATGGCCAACCCAAGGTAGCCATCCCTTGGCTTAAAAATTAGCAAGGCCAGATCTAACACGACTACAGTTTAATTTATCAATTACGCATCAATAATAATACAACAACATACTACCACAACCAAATATATCGAGTTTATAATAATATGAATCAGGACAATCAATGGTACATTAACACAAACCCGCATGTATCAATCGTCACTATAATAGCACAAGTACATGAAACATGTCGACCCAATGTATGTCAATGACCACTAATAGGCATTAACAACCATAATAGGGCTCCAACAAGGGAAGCATCATATTAGTCAAGCATTCCATCAAGCATGCTAACTATGAACAACATTAATGTTAGGGTTGCAATGATAAATTGATTTAGCCATATTAATCAAATAAATTTCTAATCAATTAATGTAAAATTATGATTTATCACCCTCAAGGGTTGCTAAAAAGAAACTTATGAGAATAGTCTGTACCGTATAAGGATTTCACTTCACCTAAACATACTTCTAGGGTTAGAGTTTTTAAGAAAAGCACAGGTTCTTATATGAATATAAAAACTAAGGTGGAATTCATTCAATTTAACTTAGGAAGAACTAAATTGAAAAGTAGGGTTCGTTTCTTACATCTGACCATCAATGGAAATGATTTGATAAAAGATCCGGGAGCAGCTAGGATTTTGATTGAAGGGAGGAAGGGTAAGAGGAAGCATCAAACCTCACAAACCCTCACTCACCTTCACTCTCTCTTTCTATTTCTCTCCAAAATTGGGCACGAATTTGTATGGGGTGAATGTGCTGCCCAAAATGAGGCTTTTATAGCTCCAATAACGATGCAAATGGCCCCAAAGGCTAGGTATTAGGTATATTAACCCTATAGGATGGTGTTTCCAACTATTGGGCCCCATATATAGTGAGGTATATGGGTCGAACTATGCCATGGGGTAAGTGACCATAGTAGAGATATATGTTTGGATATGATCGCTCCAACATTCGGATACATCGATCAATGGGTACAGTCCTAAGTCATGTTGGACAGTTACCAATTATCGATTGGGGCCACAACTACACGGATATCTGTAGGGTATTAGTCTAAGTCTACATCCTTAATTTGATCGAAATCTAACGGTCCAAAAGCCACAACTTTGACAGAGGGTGGAGGAGGACATTTAACTTAAGTTCATAATATTTCCTAAGGCATTCGTGCGTTCCATGTGTTCTACTTGCAAGCCTTAGTTGAACGATTCGAGGCGCAATCTCGGCTCAATGTCCACTATAGATGTCAAGCTTGTCAAGATAGACATCTTTTTATAATTTTGGATTTAACAAAATATGAACAAATAGTATAGAGCTACTTTGGTTAATCTGGGCATTTTTTTTTGTATATGTAAGGTGATGAGATTTTCCGTGCTTGACAATTAGTGTTCGGCTTAGCTAAGTTCATAGCGTAACATATTCGTAATTAGCAGAAATAGTTATTCAGTCCTAATTTTTCTTAAGTCACCAACTCTAGGCTAAACAAAATATTCAATTTAGGCCAGTACAGTCTTCTGATAGTGACGCTCATAGACATCCTAGGGTTTAGTATGAAAATTTTACAGGACATAAAAATCTACCTCCCTTAAAAGAAAATTTGTCCTCATAATTGTATATGCTCGTACTCCTCGAGTATTTATGGATAGTTCTTTTGAACTTCTACTTCTGTCTCCCATGTGGCCACTTCTTTTGTAGGATGAGTCCACAGTACTTTCACTAGTGGAATGACTTTGTTGCACAACACTTACTCCTTTTGGTCGAGGATGTAAGTTGGTTGAAGTTCGTAAGAAGCATCCTTGCAAAACTCTACTTGTTCCCACTTGATAACGCGTGATGGGTCTGACACGTATTTCTTCAACATCAATATGTGGAAAATATTGTGTACACTTGCAAGAGATATTGGCAATGCGTGGTGATATGCAATGGCGTTGACATGATTTAGAATCTGGAACATGCCTATAAACTGCAGAGTCAGCTGCCCTTTCTTACTGAACCATAACAAAACCCTCATGGAAGAGACCTTTAGAAACATGTGGTCTCCCACCATGAAATCCAAATGCCTTCTTTTCTTATCAGCGTAGCTTTTCTGTTGAATTAGAGCTATCAAGAGGCATCAACTAATGACATCAATCTTTTCAGATGTCAGCTGTACCAATTTCGGTCCAATCACATTTCGCTCCCCAAATTTAGTTCAGTAGTGCAAAGCTTGACACAAACCATATAAAACTTCATAGGGCGCCATGCCAATATTGGCCTGAAAGCTGTTATTATATGCGAACTCGGTGTATGGAAGGCAACCATCCCAACTGTCTTTTAAATCCAAAGCACACGTGCATAACATATCTTCTAAAACTTGATTCACCCGCTCAGTTTCCCCATCAGTCTGAGGGTGAAACGCGATGCTATACTTCAAAGTCACACCCAATGTTTACTGGATTTACGTACATAAGATAAATGTGAATCTAGTATCTTTGTTTGACACAATCTTCAATTGCAAGCCATGCAATCAAATTATCTCCTTATACAACTTAGCCAAATCTTCCATGGAGGTCGTCATGCGGATATATAGAAAGTGGGTTGTCTTCATCAGACGATCCACTATCACTCAGATTGAATCGTATCCCTTCCTCATCCTCGACAAACTGGAAATGAAATCTATAGAAATGTAATCCCAATTTTCATTCAACCATTAGCATCAGTTGCAGGGGTCCCAATGGTCTATGATGCTCAGCTTTAACTTGTTGGCACATAAGACATCTTCACGTGTAATTTGTAATTTCATTCTTCATGTTGTCTCACTAGTACGTGCACTTCACATCTCGATACATCTTGGAACTACCGGGGTGGATTGCCAATTTAGAGTGATGCGCCTCATCCAATATTCCTATTTTCAGCTCATTGAAGTTAGGAACACAATTGTTCACGGAAGCGCAAACCTCCATTGATACTAATTCTCCAATATGGGTTTTCTTCTTGGATCACCCTTTCCTTCATCTAAAGAAATAACTCATCTTGGTCTTGGGCCACAATAATTCGATTGTCGATAGCAGGCTCAAGAACGAAGATGAGCTATCTTCTCATAAGGCTCTTCAACCTTAAGCTTCAACTCAAAGTCTCAAATAAACTCAAGCATGTTCCACTCTTTTAGCATTAGTAATGCGACAAACTCGTGGACTTTGTCGCGACTCAAGGCATCAGCTACCAAGTTCGTTTTGCTTAAGCAGTTGGACACCTTGAAATTGAAGTCTTTAAGTGCTTTCATCTAATGTTGTTGATGCATGCTCAAGTCACGTTGGATGAAAATGTACTTCAAACTTTTATGGTCGTAGAAAAGCTCGAACTCCTCACCATACAAGTAATGTCTCCACAGCTTAAGTACGAAAATCATTGCTGCCACCTTGAGATCATGAGTGAGGTAGTTCTCCTCATGCTTAATCAAATTGCCGAGAGGCGTATGTGATCACTTTGTCTTCCTACACGAGGACACATCCCAAAGCAACATGGGACACATTAGTATAAATCATATATTTAACCCTTTGCTCAGGCAATACCAGCATGAGAGTGGATGTCGACCTATCTTTTAAGTCTTGAAATGTTGCATCTGCTTTCTAGTTCCAAGCGTACTTGATATTCTTGCAGGTGAGGTGAGTTGAGGGTGTTTCTAACTATTGGGGCTCATAAGGAGGTGTAAGGCCAATCTATACCATGGTGGAGATCTATGTTTGGATACGATCGCTTCAACATTCAGATGCATTGATCAACGAGTATAGTCATAAGTCATGTTCGATGGTTACCGATTATTGATTAGGACTGCGACTATACGGATGTGTCGGGTATTAATCTAAGTCAACATCATTAATTTGATCGAAATTTAACGGTCTAAAAGCCACAACTTTGACAAAAGGGTGGAGGGGAACATTTAACTTAACTTCATAATATTTCTTAAGGCATTTGCGTGTTCCATGCACTATGCTTGTGAGCCCTAGTTGAACGATTTGAGGTGCGATCTCGAATCAATGTCTGCGATGGACGTCAAGCCCGATAAGACATACATCTTTCTATAGTTTTAAATTTAGTGGACCGCGAATGAGCAGTCTAGAGCTACTTCAATTAATTTAGGCATTTTTGGTATATGTTAGGCAATGAGATTTCACGTGCCCGACGATTAGTGTTCGGCTTAGCTAAGTTTATAGTGCGACTTATTTATAATTAGTGGAAACATTTATTTTGTCCCGATTGCCCTTAACTCACCAACTCTAGGCTAAATGATGTATTCAATTTGTGTCGGTACGGTCTTTTTACAGTGATGCTCATGGGCGTCCTAGGATTTAGTACCAAGATTTTACAGGACATTGCAAGACATCTTGTCCAAAATGCACGTCGAAAATACTTGGACTTCCCTCAATAGGAATCCTATAAGAAATACACAACAGATGTCACGCCTCAAACTCGAAAACTGAGTTCACAGAATTTCCAATCGCTGAATCCGGCGCCGATAGCTTCTGTAATACTCGGCTCCCAGCACCCATATGCCAGATTCTGATCCTGGGATCCTATAAGGAGGATTTACAATATGATTTATTTTTCTAAAAGGGGCATAATCACAAGCATAATCAAGTCATAAAACAACATCACCATATATCCACTATAATAAATCATTTGAGTACAATGCGGAAAAGGAAATACAAAGATAGACAAAAGCTCTAAGATGATCTGTCACATGCTCTTACCTCAGCGTTGCTGCGATCTAACGTCACCTACACGCAACGGTCATGCATAAGTTTATAGAAAGCTTAGAGGGTGGTGTAAGTATGTGCGCAAGGTAAGTGCTAAGTATGCAATATCAGAGTAATGCGAAAATATACTGGTCAGTCCAAGAATGCTATTAGCCATACCAAAGCTATGCGATGCGAGGCATGAATGCTATCGAACATACTGAGGCCATGCGATGAGAGGCCTACGTAGCCAAATGTCATATGCGAGATGCAATGCAAGCATGTCAATCCTCATTTGAATCCACATATCAATACAACTCATATCTGGAATATCAACGGGGTCTAGTACACTCCAAACCAGATTGCTGCCCCATCACACGCAATAAGGTGAGTGGAAGAGACCTCACTATCTGCCTACCAATATTGGGCTCAGCTTGTCGATAACGGACCCATTCATCGAGCTGGTCAAACTCAGCCTAGCTTTGCCCCCTCCTCTCGGGCGGGTAAGGCCGCATCTCCTTCCAATCGACTACTACACAGTGGGAAGCGCAACCTTCTGGTATTCGGCACTTGGTGTTGATGTATCCACTTGGTCCAGATGTTAGAGCAACCTCTTGGTACCATAAGGGTTTAAGAAATTTTACCCAGGGGCATCTATCACACCCCACGTAGAGAAAGAGATTTTCAGTGTCTAATCCTGCCATCCACGATATGCCTGTGGAGGCTACGACCCTGATATCGCTAGGGCGTATAGTAATCATGTCATATAAATACGAGATGCATGAATCACACTATCAGTCATGTAGCAATCTTGCATGTACCGCACGCTCATGTGAGGTAAGTCCGCCTATCAAGGAGTCCCATAAACAATATGCCCAATGGCATATACTATAATCAGTCACTCCTCGTATCAAACATACATATGATTAGTATGGACATGTATCATGAAGTCATACTAAGCATGTTATACGATGATGAACTCTCCTTATAACAAGGATGGGCCTAGACGGCCTACTCATATCAAGGATGGGCCTAACAATTATGGGGGCCCAATGATTTGGGTTAGCCCACTAAGGGAAGATGAGAATGGACCTAACAATGGGCCTTAGGGAGGGTTACAATGTGGACATTTAACCACCATTACCCTTACAATGTGGACTTTTAACCATCATTGCTCCCAAGGTATGACCCATTATAATACCAACCGGGAAGATGAATGGGCATTATAAACATTATGGTGGAATCACATATCACAATTGGGCCTCACACAAGGGCCTCACATACATCTCAACGGGCCTCACTCAAGGGCCTCATACACATCGCAATGGGTCTCACATGTACATCACATAGGGCCATATCTCATGGGCCTTAAGTACATCACAATGGGTCACATCCATGGGCCTCAAATACATCATAGTGGGCCTCATATATGGGCCTCAAATACATCACATTTGGGCCACGCCAGTCATTAAGTGGGCCTGAACATTGATAGACGGCAAGGATAAAACATACATATCATGGTGGGCCTCGAAATGATCTGGAAATAGGGTGGACGATGTGGATACAACACCTACATCATGTGGGTCCCACTGTCCACATGTAAATAGCGTGGACAGACACACCACCATCAGGCCCTACCGTCCCAAACCTCTGGACGATAGGGATAAAACACATATATAATGGTGGTCCCCACCGTCCAGAGATGGACGATGGATATAACACGTACACCAAAGGTGGGTCCCACCGTTAATGGACAGTGTGGATATACACATACCTCATTATTCAGATCCACCGAACTTGCTGACGTTAATATAGCAGCTATATAGTTGGTGTAAGCGTACACCAGTCAATCCTCTTCTACAGAGGTGGGGCCCACCAGATATATATATATATATTATTTTATTACATTATGTATATATTATATATATATTATTATATATTGTATATTCACTGATTTATTATTATTATTTTTTTATGATTGCCATAGTCCAGCAACCACAGTCCAGTGGACTGGACAGTGTGGACTGCCACACGTGCAGCAGGCCCCACCGTCTAGGATTCCACGGACAACGGACGGTGTGGATGTAAGACACATGTATCATGTGTGGGTCCCATGTGGTTGGGCCAAACGCATTGGATTAACCTGATATTTGTGATTTCCCTCATCCAGGGCTTGCAAAAAAAAAGGTCAATAGCAAGTTGGGCCTCATGGTCGGACGTCAGTGGTTAAAATACTTGCATCATGGGTGGGCCATACCGATCGTGGGATCGAGAGAGAGAGAGAGAGAGAGAGAGAGAGAGAGAGAGAGAGAGAGAGAGAGAGAGAGAGAGAGGAGGGGCTTCGCCACTATGAGCCATCCCTAGGTGGGCCATGTACATACAATACATACATCAAAATGGGTCCCAAATCATGTGGGCCCTAAATCATAAAAATCAACGGTGGAAATCCCTTTCCACCAAAAGATGTAAGGTCTAGATGACCGTTTCATAAATGAGAAAATAAACATCATGATGGGGTCCATGGAGAATGGCTCCATCATGGGATGAACATACGAATCATGGTGGGCCATCGGCCACACCTAGGGTCCAAAGTAATATCCATACCATCAATCGGTAGGCCCCACTTGGCTCATCACTAAAATTACTATCTAATCCTACAAAACACCCACCAATTGCTAATCTTCTTGGTTTTATGGCTTCCTTAGCTCCTTGGCTTCAACTTAGAAGGAGGATGATGAAGATTGAAGGGTTGGGATGAGAGATGAGGGGGTAGGAAGTGAGCCACACTTGGCTCTCTTCTTGGAAGCTTGGACTCCACTCTCTTTGGTGCTTGGAAAATGGTGGAGAAAATGAGAGAGAGATGAGATTTAAGGAGAAATGGATGAGTTGTTGTAAGGAAGAGTTAACTTTGGGGATGACTTGTGTAAGAGAGGGATGAGTGTGATGAGTGGAGTGATGGGTTGTGTACTTGACTAGTGATTGATTGATTGATGTGATAGATAGTAGGGATTCTATCGGGGTTCGCAATACGCGGTGTTTTCCTCGAAATAGACGAGGGCCCACAACTCCTAGCTTGGGTATTGCATTTGTGCGTAAAAGACGAGGTATGTATGGAATTAACATCCTTTTCTTTCTTGATTTTTATGTTGCTTAGAAGGTGTTTGATAAAATACCGCGGTCGTCTTAAATACGGTGAGATACAAGTCTCGGATCGAGTCGATTCAGATATACGGGATGTGACTTAGAGTCGAGCGCAGCGCAAACGCTCGACTCGATGTACACCCCCTGTTGAATTCTATCGGGGTTCACAATGCACGGTGTTTTCCTCGAAATAGGCGTGGCCGACAACAGGGTATCGCATCACGTAAGAGATGGAACACGCGAGTACAAGTCTCGGATCGAGTCGACTCAAATATAAGGGATGCGACTTCTAAGATACAAACGCCTTACAACAGAGATTCCTGGATTTCTCTCAATGGGGATCACTGATATTCAATTTTGAAATGGTTGATATTTAGTGTGGATCACTGATATTCACCGTGGTTTGCTGATGTTCATCGTGGATCACTAATAATCATGTGGACTGCTGATAGACACTGTGGAATATCGCCGATCATCAATATTCACTAGGGATTGCTGATCGCTGATTATATCGATGATCTACAATGATTATCGCCGATCACCAATAGTATCAGGGATCCTATTGAAAACGACAACATATATATGTTTTGAGATTGTTATACTATAATTCTAAGGTTAATAGCCCAAGCCCTTTCTTTTACGGTAGAACAATATTTGAACATCATAGCTATTTTGCCCATATGGTGCTATTATGATGGGGAGCTAGTAAATGAACAAAAAAATGGTTGTACAAGTGTGGCGATTTTAAGTTTATCCTTGTGAGCAATGAAATTATATACGAGGAAATCATATCTAAAATGCATGAGATTAAGATGACAACACCCTGGGAATATGATGTTATAATGAAGGTTGTTTATACTTTACATAGCACCGTATTACTTCGTCTACAAATTATCAGAGACAACGATGATGTCATGGCTATACGATTATCTCCGGTCAGAACCTAAAAATTCAGATACATGTGTGTTTGTAGAGAAAGTTAGACTTGCAAGTGTAATCCAAGAACCCATGGCGGTATATCTGAATGAGCCTATAACAACCGTGGATATCTATACATACAGAGAAAACTGCACGCACATCCCTTCAACGGCTCACGCAGACATCCCTAGTCCATCCAGTAGTGCATGTATTCAAAATTCAATGCTTGACAGTTCTGATGCACAAATTTTTAAACTGATCGATAATGAAGACCGCACACACTTTCCTTCATTGACTCGTGCAGACATCCTTGGCACCATACGAGCCTTGAATCTGCATCATTTTTTGGGATTATACCTTAAAATGATACCGAAACATAGATAGAAAATGTAGATAAAACCCATACATCACAGTGGCCGCTCAGAGCCCCTTCCTAAGCGGCGGGCTTCCATTCAAACCATCCAAATTTCACTTCAAACTTTTTACTGAATATTTCCGAATTGTCTAATTATGTTGTAAAAGCATTTTCTAATGATACCTTGAAATTGAGGCTTACCATTTGAACGGTTTATTTTAAATTAATTGAATGTAAGGCTGTCAATGGTATACTGTTGAGGTTGGCTTCAGCCTAGATTTTAAACTGCTCTTTATTCAGAAATTTGACTTTGCCTGGCTGAGTCAAGCCCATCGACAACCCTAATATGCTGGCTGGTTTTAGGACTGCCAGTGGCTGGGCGAAGGTACGTCCGAACCTAGTATGCGTAGGAGATCATAAGACCGTGCCTGTTTGGATGGCACCAAATCATAACTTAGCAATTTTTAATTATCAATTTTATGAATGAGGAAATGCTCCAACACATTATGGTGTTCCTAGCAGCATCTAGTTGCAGTTGGCCACATGGACTGATCTAGACCGTTCATAAGTTCCAAAGCTCATTTCATAGGCAACCATGTGAGCATTAAACTATTTTGACAAACATAAACCATTCAATCAATGATCTTCAACTGGACGGTCAAGATCATTTAGTAGAGGACAGTCAACAAAGAAAATTCATTTAAATACCTTAGCCTATTTTATTCCATCATAGGTGAAAATGGACAGTCAACAAAGAAAATTCATTATAATATAAAAGAGCTATTCGATGCAATCACTGTCACCAAAATTTCAGCAAAATCACTGATAAAAGCTGTCCCATTTTTTATTATTATTCAAGGGTTATGGTAAGTGAGGACCAGCAGCAGAAAATGCATGGACGTGACCCACTAATCAGACGGGTTGTATTACTCAAATCCCATCTAACAACCGTTTGCTCCTGATACTTAGTATACATGCAAGTTTTGGTATTAATGGAGCCCCAACAACTCAGATATTTTAGTAAATGTACATGGTTTAAAAGAGAAATAGAGCAAGCTTTGACTAGGGCTGAAAGTCAGGCGGGTTCAACCTAACCATCCTGTGACCAACCCGACATTGGGTTGGGCTCGGGCAAGATGTATAGGGTTTGGTCTCGAGCTTGGGCTGTATAAACACCAACCCAATAAAACTTGTGTTGGGCTTGGGTTGAGGTCTCGGGTTGCCCGACCCAACCCGAACCTGATTGATATATATAAATTACTTATAAATTATAATTGAGCATGGATTGTCTGTGTTGAAGCCATGTGAAATTTCGGTGTCGTCGGGTATCATTAGTCCACACCATTTAAAGGAGTACTTGTCCTATATTTTATTTTGTTTGTTTAGAAAAAAATGAAGTTCTTTATGATAAATAACTATATATATAATTAATAAAATCATAGGTACAAAAAATAAGTTATGTATTGAAATATAATAGACTAATGTAATAATGAAAATATTAGCACGTATCCACCCGGCCAACCTGACCAACTCTGCTTGGGTTGGGCTTGGGTTGAAAATTTTCAACCCGAGGTTGGGTTGGATTGGGTTAGGGTTGAGGTATAGGAACCTTGGGTTGGGCTAGGGTTGAGCACCAACCCGACCCAACCCACCCGACTTTCAGCCCTAGTTTTGACAATTACTTGAGCCTACCCCTGACTGAAAAATTGATCAGGCCATGCATGAAAGGCTCAAGCCCAGCCCACAGGCCGAGCTAGTTTCTCCAAGCCGACCTAAGGCCAATTGGGCAGGCTATCCGTTCCATTGCCACCCTCAAGCCCACTTGAGATTTGGATCTACTTCATGTTTGGGCCCAAGCCTTAAAATAAGCTAGCAATTGATGGACTGTATGGATATACCAAAAAATACATTGTGGGCTCCATTGTCATGGCCTCATTGAACCGGGCCAAATTCAAAAAGAAGAAAAAAGAGCTTGAAACTATAGCTGCGGAGAGGGAGAGGGGAAGAGAGAGAAAAGCACAACAACCCTAACTGTAAAGAGGAAGAGAAAGATCGCACTATTAGATCTTCTTCAGTAGCTGTAGAATTGCAGTAATGGGTATGTTTCCCCTTTCTTCCCTTCTAAGTAACTTCTCACCGCAGCTTTTGAAGTTTCCTAGTAATTTTACATATAAGTAACCTATCAGTTGAAAGTGACTTAACAGAGGTGAATTTCCTTAGCCAAACACCACTTGTAAGTGACTTCTTGGTAAATCACTTTCCACTGACCTAAGTTACGGCCATCTTCACTAAGGCACCTTCCACTAACCCAAGTTATGACCATCCAAACATGCCCTCAGGATCAAGAAAAACACATTATCTTTCATCAGCAGTGGATGGATGACTTTGGTGATCGTTGGGTAAGTGCATCTTGGTTTGTTACAACTCCATGACAGAGGTATATATCCATACCATACACTTGTTATACCACCTTAATGGTCACTCTGCTTTCAAACTATTTCCCTAGTGTGGCTCACCCGAATCATGGATGGGCTTATTTTTTGCCCCGGCTTAAATTTTGGTGTGATATTAATATTTGGAGTGGATTTTATATAACCATAGCTGTGGCCCTTATAAAAATCAAGGGCGGAAGTCTATCTCAATTGTTTCCTTTGGTGTGGCCCACCTGAATCACATGTTAGCTTGATTTCTTAATTCTAGGCCCAATGTGGGATTATACATCTGATGTTCGGAGTGGATTTCACATACGCATCATGGTGGGCCTCATAAAAAATTAAGGGCATCCCTCTCTCCTTACTTTTTGATGGGGGCACTATGATATGAATATAAGATCCACTCTAACCATTAGATGTGTAATCCCACTATAGGCATTTAGACACGGGTTCTTTATAACCCGTGATTCAGGTTGGCCACACCAAAAGAAACCCATCGAGAGAGGTGACGATTACATGGCATTAACTCTAACCATTAGATGACATACCAAAACTTAGGCCTGGGATCCAAAATCGGGCCCATCCATGGTTCGGGTGGGACACTCCAAAGGAAAAAGTTTGGAGGGTGAGTATTGTCCACCTGATTCCTCACACCTTTGCCCGGACGCGGATTTCCTTTTGCAGGAAGTTCCTACGCTGTAAGCTTAAGTGAGGCTTACCGTGATGTTTTCACGAATCCGCTTTGTCCAAGGATCAAAGACTCAAGTGAGCCGTACTAAAAGAAAAGGTGGTTAGGGAAATTCCTACCATTGAAACTTCCTTGGATTCTAAAGTGATGTTTGCATTTCATCCATACCGTTCATAACATCATTCCTACTGGGATGAATTGAAAACAAAAATATTAGCATAATTCAAAACTTCTCTTAGCCCATGAATGTTTCTACTGCGAAAGTTCAATTATCCCATTTTTTGTTCCACCTATTGGATACTAAAATGAGCCCACAAAATAAATGGACGGGGAAGGTTTCTCACAGGCATCATAGTGGGGGGATTGGCTGCTCTCCTGCCACCACCAGCCAATGGCAGGTGGTCGGTGCTATAAAGTGACGTCACTGGCTGATCCGCGTCCTCCTGAACTCGCTATTGAAGTTACGTAACCAATTTCTGTGGTACCCACCATGATGTATGTATTGTATCCACACCGTCCATCCATTTGGAGATATCAATTTAGGGCATGGGCCAAAAAATGAGTTCGATCCAAAGCTCAAATGCACCCCACCACAGAAAATAGTGGAGAGAATGATGCCCACCATTAAAATTTTCTAAGGGCCACAAAAGCTTTCGATCAAGCTGAAATTTGTGTTTTCCCTTCTTTTATGTCTTTCTTTAACTTATGACCACGCTTGGATCTCAGATAAACATCATAATGGACCTTAGGAAAGTTTCAACGGTAGGCATAACACTCTTTTCTGTGGGGGTCCACTCCATATTTGGATCTGTCTCATTCTTTGTATCATACCCTAAAATAATCTCTCCAAATGAATGTATGGTGTGGATACAACAAATACATCATGGTAGGTCCCACATAACTTAGGGAGTCTCACTACTCAAACTGTTAGTATGTGAGAAATCTACTCCGTCTACACATTTCCTAAGCTCATTTTATGACTTGATACCAAAGGTAAGTAGGATCAAAGACTCAGGTGAGCCGCACTAAAGGAAAAGGTGGGTAGAGAAATTACTACCGTTAAAACATTTAAATACCATCTATACATATAATAACGTCATTACTATTGGGACGAAATGAGAACACAAGTATTACCCAGGTTCAAAACTTATGTGGTCCCGCGGAAATTTCAACCGTGGACGTTGTTTTCGGTCCACTTGGGTATTGGATCCGGATCATTTTTTATTCAATATTCAAAAATGATCTCACAAAACGGACGGGCGGGGTGGATTTCTCACTAACATCACGGTGGGCCTGACCTAGGTTTTCAGTGCAGGAAGTTTTGGGAACGGCTTTTTCAGGAAATCCGCATCCCGACCCACCTTAGCTTATTGAAAAATGTTTTAGGCATCGGAATGTAAATTCTACAATTGGTAATTTCTTGCAAAATTCCATTGCAGTCGTAGATATTATTCAACACCAAAATAAATAGAAAACAGTGATTAAAATGCCCATATAAAACAGGAGTAGTTCCAATGTTATTTGACTAGTTTCAAGAGTCTGTAATGTAGCTGTTAGACTTCCTTCACAGGTGTAGACTGGTTCACGCCGGACCTGTTCTTATAGGTAGCAGTGATAGGGTAGATAAAGAAGAAGTAGAAGCCAATTAAGGTGGTTGACACCGCCATTATCCAAACCAACAAATCCAATGCCAACGGTAGGATAGTCGAAACCCGATAAGCGAATAGAACATGGAGCACCGTCAAGAGACTCCAAATCGGAATCTTCAACCTCTCCCTCTCCGATCCCTCCGGCAACCGGATATAAACATGCATACACAAAATCAACAAGATTACTGATACGTAAATAGAGAGAATGAAAGCGACTGCCAATGTGTCGTGTTGGGCCCGGTTAATAGCGATTACAGTATTGAAGGTGAGGAAGAAAGTAGCGAGGATGGTCGCGTATGGGATTTCGTTGCTCTCGAGGCTGGACGAGATGTGCGCTTCGGCCTTTTGGTTCTGTTTGGGATCCATGCGTGGTTAGACGTCAGGAAGGGGGAATGTATAAATACGAGAGGGAGAGAGGTTGTTGGTGTAGCGATTGCTGCAATCCTCCTCTATTTATTTGCATTCTTCTTTGTAGTAACCTCTCTGCACTGGGATTGGAAAACCAAGTCCTTCGGCTCTGGGTTTGGTAAAGGTGACGCGGATTGTCTACGCAAACGAGTTGGCAGCAACTTCTTGGGGGAAGCTAGATGGGTCCCACCTGAGAAAGTAGATTCAAAGTTTAAGTGGGCCGCACGTTGGAAAATGCCTACCGCGGAAATCTTTCCGGAGTCTAATAGTCCATCCGTACTGTTGTTAAGTTCAATCCTATTAAGATGAACAAAAGATGCAAAAATATTAGCGTGATTGAAAACTTATGTGGCTCCACAAATATTTCAACGGTGGACATTCAATACTTACAATTTTCTATCTCGTGGGTCACTTCAGTTTTGAATTTGCCTCATTGAGCCCATGTCCTAATAGATCAGGCAAAATGCATGGACTGGGTGGATTTCCCACAAACAACACCATGGCTCCACTTAACCACTGGTAGCGGTAAAGCCTATTAGAGAGTTCAGATTTGGAGAATCTTCGTTGCAATTATATTAGAATAAAGGTGATTTGGAATCTCCATTTGTGTTTGGTTAAAATGTTATTGAATTTAAAATTTTCATTTAGGAATTCTTTAGTCCATAGAAGGACTTAGATTTGATTAACTAAATAAGCTTTCGTATCCTAAATTACTGTATTTATATGATATTTTATAGGAGTATTGTAATAAGATTAGTAAAATATATGCTTTGGCTAAATAAGAGGAAATTCCAAGCCTTAGGTGGGCCAAAAATGCAAAGATCACAAACAAGTGACTCATTGACATCTTCTAACCGTCCATTATATGTCTAGTGTATAGACGGTTTAAAATCATTTTTTTGATGTAATTTTAGTGTTGTAGCCAATAATTAAATTATTTTGGGTATCAAGCATGTCACGTGTTTAGTGAATTAGTAGCCTAAAGACTCCTTTGTTAGGCGTGTAACTCTCCTACCCTCAAAGAGAGACAAAACTAAAAGCAAATTCCTTTAAATTACACACTAACCTCAATATTTTGTTGGGTGTTTTGCCTTTATACTTCCATATTCAATATTATCAAATACAAAAAAAGCAACCATTAATTTGAATTTCAAATACAAAAAAAGCAACCATTAATTTGAATTTGAAATACACCCATTTTAAATCTAAGGTGTTATAAATGGGATGCAGATCTATGGGCCCACTTCATTATGTTTTATTTATTTATTTATTTAATAAATCCAAGCTGTCCATCAATTATCAGGTCATTTTAGGACACAATTCCAAAACTAAGACATCCAAATCTCATGTAACCACACCATGAGAAACAAATAAACATTTAACATTAAAATTTTCATGGGCCACAAAAGTTATGGATGAAGCTGATATTTGTGTTTTCCCTTCATCCAGGTCATTGTAGCCTAATCAACAATTTGGATGGCAAATAAATATTATAGTGAGCTGTAGGAAGTTTTAATAATGGGCATTAAATCATCACTATCTTTTTTAAAAATAAAAATAAAATTATGATGTGGTCCACTTGAAATTTGGATCTGTCTTATTTTTGGGCTCATGCCCTAAAACGATTTGAAAAATAAAATAAATGAAAAGTGTGGATAAAACACATGTATCAGATGAAACCAATAAAGCACCGTCGGTAGGCAATCCTCTTTCCTTTTACAACGAGGCATCAACGCGGGAGCAGATTAAGTGCGGGCCTCACTAAGTCGGTGCCTTTGCCATGGGCCTACTATGATGTATTTATTCTACATTCATGCTGTCCATCTGTTTTTCAATCCTCTTAGGAAATGAACTCAAAATGAAGTAGATCCAAATCTAATGTGAAACGTACCTTTGGAAACAGTGGTGATTCATGTTTATTTATTTATCCTTCATCAAGGTTTGTGTGACCTTGGATGACATATAAGTAATATGGAAACATTAGATGGGTCTTAGGAGGTTTTTAGGTGGGGAGTTCAATAACCACTGTTTCTTATAATATGGTCCACCTGAGATTTAGATCTGCTTAGTTTTTGATATATATCATGCTCCAAAATGGTTTGAAAAGACAGATGAACGGCATGGATTTAGAATAGATAATCAAAATGGGTCCCACAGGTAAGGGCAGAACCGTCTTGGGTGAGGCCAGGGCGCACCTAATCCGTTCCCCAGCCATGGATAGAAGCGGATTGATTACTGAGTAAACCCTGTGGGGCCCTCCATGAGTGACATGTCTTATCCACTCCATCCATCTGTTTTACCAGATTATTTTAGCAATAATTCCAAAATCTAAGCATATCCAAAGCTCAAGTGGACCACACCACCGGAGACTGTAAATCAAACACCTACTATTGAAATCTTAAGGGGTCACAAAGGTTTTCGATCAAGCTGATATTTGTGTTTTCTGGTCATCCATGTTTGTGTGATCTTATGACCTGGTTAGATGACAAATAATTATCACTATGGGCCTTGGGAAGGTTTTGACGGTGAACATCATTATCCTCACCGTTTCCTGTGGTGGGGTTCATCTGATGTTTGGATATGATTCAATTTTGAGTTCAAACACTAAAATGAGTTTTAAAAAAAATGGATGAACGGCGTGGATAAGCCACCTTCCACTTGTAGGTGCCAGTCTTCTTTGGATTCTGAAGTCAAAATTTTGCCCATGGGTGAAAACTTCTGCCCATTCCTACTCCCCTTAAGTATAATAGATATATAAGGTTTGATTTCTCGAAGATTCAACCTAAATCCAGTCCAACATAGAGTAGGATTGAGGATTTCTAGCCAAAGCCCAGCTAGACCTCAACCCATCCCAACATGACAAGGCCTGAAGTTCAAGTCAATACAGTCAGGTTTAAGTAATTTCCTAATTCAAGTTGCACCCTTGTCAAGCAGACCAGGGCATTCAAACACGAAACACTAATCTATTCAAACACGAAATACTAATCTAAGTTTGAGCTACATGCATCTGACCAATCTCACAAAGAATTGTTGTATATTTTATACTTTTTAAGCATTAATTACATACTACAATAATTTGTGGTGGAAGGGGTAGGATATGACATTAACAGCAGTAAATTTTAAGTACGGAAAACAAGATGAATTATGTCACTACAAGAAAATGGAACTTAGCTGACGCATGGGGCTACCCTTTGCTCGCAGCCAATTTTAACGGCCGCTTGCAAAGGGGCCCTATAAGTGATGAGATTTTTTGTCCCGTGTTCGACCGGTCGTGAGCTCTGCTCAACCGGTCGAGAGCTGGTCTCGACCAGTCGTTGGAGTCGAGCCGAGACTCGACTTAAAGTCTAGCGACTTTGGGTTATTTTTCTTCGGGGTGCTCGACCGGTCGTGGGAGGTGCTCAACCGGTCGTGGGTTCGTCTCGACCAGTCGTAATCACGCAGATTCGTTCCATGATTTTGCGCGAATTTTGTTTCGCAAGTCCTTTCGCAACTAGGATGTGGAAGGAAGTTTCTTAAAACTATAAATAGGAGATACCTAGGGCTTTCTAGGTATGACAAGAGGGTTTCCTAAAGCTTTACAAGGGATTTGCTAAAGGGTTTAGGGCTATCAAAGGTGTGAGAGAATGAGAGAAAGAGAGAGATGGAGCTTGTGGAAGGGAGGTTCTGCTCATAGAGGTGATCTATTGTGCACTTGATATCTCAGCGCTTCTACGTCCTCGTAATCGGTTAGATCTCTCCATTTTTTCTTTTATTCTCTTACTGTTTATCCACTCTTGCATGAGTGAAGAAGGTTGTAACGTTCTACTTCATAGTGGATTGTTGATCTGGATGAGGTCCCATGGTTTTTACCTCTTTGAGGGTTTTCCACGTAAAAATCTCTTGTGTGGTGTGTGATTTATGCTTTGATTTATTTCATTGCTTCATTATCCATAATTCCAGTTTGTTCTGAAAGGCTAGATCCTAAGGTTTGCGCAAGGCTCCGAACAAAGTGGTATTAAAGCTAAGTTCATTGAATAGGTAGGATCGGTTTTGAATTATGGAAGGTGGTTCATCAAGGATGATCAGCCTCAATGGTTCTAACTGGACCATATGGAAGGCTAAGATGGAGGACTTGCTCTACTGCAAGGACTTATATTCTCCAATTTTAGGCATATCAGCAAAATTCAATGATATGTCTGATGATGATTGAAAGAAGATGGACCGAAAGACGGTGGGGTTTATTAGATAATGGCCGGATGATTCTGTGTTCCACCATGTGTCTACGGAGACATCAACTGCTAGCCTATGGCTGAAACTAGAAGGGCTGTATGAGAGGAAGACAGCCGATAATAAAATCTTCCTGATAAGGAGACTTGTGAATCTCAAGTTTAAGGATGGTGGTTCTGTGGCCGAGCACATGAATGAGGTCAGCAATATAGTGAACCAACTCTCCTATATGAAGATGGTCTTGGATGATGAATTGCAGGCTTTACTATTGCTTAGTTCATTGCCTGACAGTTGAGAGACATTGGTGGTGTCTCTAAGTAACTCTGCGCCAGACAGAAAGATATCCATGGAACAGGTGACTAGCTGTCTCTTCAATAAGGAGACAAAGAGGAAGTCTCAGGGGTCTACTCAGCAAGATGCCCTCGTGACACAATAACAGGGGGAGAGGAAAGAACAGAAAGGGCTGAAAGGCCCGAGATAAATTAAGAGGCAAGTCGAGTAACAGGAAGGATGTTGATTACTGGAATTGTGGCAAGAAGGGCCACTACAAACATGAATGTCATGGTAAGAAGAACGACAAGAAAGAAAATGAAAGGAGAAGGAAGATGAATCAGATTCCACTGTGGTCGCTTCAGATGACGACGTTGTAGTTATTCTTTCAGCAGATCATGATGTATGTGTAACGCCCCGTGCTTTTGAGTACTCGGGTGTTACCATATAACCAAACATAGTATAAGTACCAACCTAACTTATGTTAACATTTACCTCTAATCTATCTAAGTGTGGCCATCGGGAGTAATCTTCACTTATAGATTAGTTTCTATCCAACCGTTAATTTTAATAAATCAATAACTGAAGGTTAAGACCCATGTATCGTGGCCCACTTACAACAATAAAATGATCCAATCTTTCTAATTAAAGCCCGATAAGGGCCGAATGAATGAATAAATGGTGTTGATCGGAGTGTGACCCACGAAAATAATTTAGAAAAAAGTTATAATAAAAATAATGATTATATAAACATTTAAATATAAATAAGTAATTTAGTTTTGAAAAAAGAAAAAGAAGCCTGTAAGACATCCCCAGAGGAGAGAACAGACAGGTTAGATAAAAGTAATTAGTGATTAAAAATATAATAACAATTTTTAATAATAATGAGGATATTAAAAACAACATAAAAATGATATTAAATATTATAAATACGTATTAGGCCATCTAATATGTATTCTAGCCATTACAATTTAGATAGGTGATCCCTTGGGACCATTTTGATCATTGCTACTCAACCATAGAATAATCTAACCATCAGATCGATAGAAATCATTAGTTAAATCACGAAAATAGAACAAAATGGCCCACTTGAGCTTTGGATCGGCCTCAGCTCCGGTAGGATGTTCTAGTTGGACCCATAAAACCTGTTGGATGGTTCAGATTTCTCAAGTTATTATGGTGGACCCCACCTTGCATGCGCATGTGCACAGTTAGTGCGCACCCGCGGTGCACCTGAGCGTTAGCTAGGGTCAAACCAGGCTGACCCGAAGCTTAAAAAAAAAAGAGGATTTCTCCTCAATTCCCGCTCGGTACAGTTCGAATGAACTGTTTCCATTATGGGTTGTTGTGGCCCACCATGATTATCCACCTAGATAATCAGATCTGTTAATCTGGTAGAGGGCATGAATCTGGCCGTTCCCTGCCCGGTTTCAACCCATGAATAGAGCACGTGTGACCACAACCACCATCACAAATCGAGTGGTGCAGCTGGAATTTCCAAAAATGGAAACTGTTTCGCCTTTTTACTACCAGGCTGGCTAACCACGTGCGGGATCCCCTCAATCTCAGCCCTTCGTGCGGAAACATCCCAACCCTCTATTCTCTCCGTTCTTTAGGACTTTCTTTGCAACTAGAGAGCCGCCGCTTGGGGAAACCAAAACTCATTAACTAAGAAGCTAATGGCAGCACATCTAGTGGGTCCCACAATGATCTAGTATTGGATCCAAACTGTCCACGCGTTTCTGATCGAAAGATCAGCCACTCAAGGACGACCCGCCATTAGTGGCTGGGTCATCCTCTCCGTTGGATTGGAAAACCCATCAGTTGATGATGGGGCCCATTTGCTGATCCAGGACGTGGGATTGGTGAGCCAGTGGGCCAGAAACGTGTCTGTTAAATCCGATTGAGATCACGTAGTGGATTAGTGTAGGATCAACTACTAACCTCAACCTAGTTAAAGGATTCAGGTGTGATTTAAATCGGAATGGTGTAACTAATCCTAGGTTAGAAACGGAAGCCTCTAGAGGAGATTCGGGAGCTTATAAATGCTCGTTTTCCTTTTAGGGCAACAAATTGTAAAGAGAGAGAGAAAAGAGAAAAAAGAGAAAGAGAAAAGAGAGAGGGCGCCGCACTAGCCGCTGCACCCTGTCGAGTCGACTCGGTTCGACTTCGGGCTGAGTTCACGGTTACATCTGGTCGTGGGGGACCTGTTGCAGTAGAGAGGAGTGAAAACTAAAAGAGAAGAAGAAGATAGTGAGAGGGAAAAGAAAGAAAGAAAGAGAGAGTGAGAGAGAAGGAAAGGAAGGTGGTCTGCTGCTGGAACGAGTTTCCAGCGGGCCCTGTTTCATGTCATTCAGATCCCCAGCCAACTCAGCACTTGAAACCGAGTCTGAGGTTGTAGATTCGCATCCCGAGCCTTCCATCAGCAACCGAGGATCGTCCCATATCACCTGTCAACACCCAAACAGCGTCCTGATTCTGGTAATCCTCGTCGCTCCTCCCTCTGTTTTCTGGCAAACTCGTCAGTTCGGCTGACTGCATCCACAGTCACCCCGACTCGGTTTCTAACTAAGTAACTCAGTTACACGTTCAGGGTAACCAAGCTCTGATCCGACTCCATGGCTGTGGTCGGTTTGCCCCAATACAACCACACCATTGAGTATTCCGGATCGATTTTGACCACTGCTAGAGTATTACACCAGATCGTCGAATGGGTCATCTGAGTCGAGTCATTACTGAGTTGTAAACTCGTCTCTCTTTCAGGAAAAAACCCTAACTCAGATCATCCGAGCAGACAGTCCGTCCCAGCCTCTTTATCCCATCAGGTAACACAAAAATCTGTCCTAACTGTTTAAGATGGTCACTACGTTCCACTCGGCACCGAGTTAACTCGTCCTGTTTTCCGAGTGACTCAGTGACGACTCACTAAACCTCGACATGGCCTGTCCAGGTATCACTCACGGCAACTCTCTTGGAGGAACAACTATTCCCTCAAATAACTGTGAATCAAGCCAGTAAGGATAAACTCCCTAGCACATGAATTCCATACACTGATTAGAATGAGAATGTGATTGACCATTGTGGATTAGGATCTCGTAAATCCACCCTATATGGACACCAAAGCAAGGAAGAGACTCATCTGAGGTGAGGAGCATCCCCTATAGCTTTTTCCTTTTACTAATTTCCATGTGGATTAAATCTCTAATGTATAGAATTTTAGAAAATTATTAATTCCTAGCCATCTTGAATTTCATGAAATAATTGTTTTAAATGCCATATTTCCTTATGATTATGTGTATGATGTATCGTCTTGCAAACTCCATGTCACATTTATAATTGTTTTCTTATGTGGAGAAAGGGAGGCTTTCATGTTAGATTATCTGTGAATTGTGAGACATTTTCTTCATGACTGTCTATATTCCTTAATCTCTAATTTAGTTGGCATTATCATGTGGATAGATTTTACAATATGGGAAACGAAAATTTGTATGTATGTCGTGTAAAGTGACGATTGGAATTCCATCTTTCATAACTATCATGGGTTTGTCATAAAACAAAAATTCCTCTTATCATCTTTACATAATGAACATAACTTTAATGAGACGACTTGAATTCTACAAACTCTCATTTTATTATACATGGTGAGTAGTAAGAAGATTGAGTATGGGAAGAGTCCTTAAGGGATATAGAAGGACTCTTAGATAATCCGAATAATATGACCTCACTTGAAAATTTACATGACTCTTGATGAGCCCTCCTTTGAATGTAAAGAAATCATGGAAGTTCATATGGAATGCATAGTTGGATATTTCATATTCGAAAGTTGAAGGTCATTACTATTCTATCAAAGTAACGTATATATGTGTCATGTTGCATAACATCCACACTTGACATGTGAGCTTTTCTGAGTATTCATCGTAAGTCACATCTTGTTGGGTTGTGCAAGGTTCTATTACCTAAGTCCAACCATCAGGTTTGTGCACTTGTACACTTTGGGTCGCTCTTTCTTTATATGAGGCTTTTCCGGGATTTTATACCTCCTTGGGCATATCCCAAGTATTTTTCCAGGAGGTCGTCCTTGGGCGCACTCACCTTCATGGCCTTTTCCAGGTAGTTTATCTATCTCGGACGGTCTTTTATTTTGACAGCTAGATGTGCATACCTAGATCTGTGTCTTAAACATACATTCATACATTCATGCAAATGCATATGTAGTTGTATTACCCTATGAATCATATATAAATTGTTAACCCATTTTGGAATGACGTGTTATGGTTGAATCTATGAGGAAAATTCCCACTGAGTTTTCACTCACCAATCGTGCAGTTGCATCAAATAGATGCAGAGTTGATAACAGGTGGAGACCCCTAAAACGAGATTACAAGGACGACTGAGGTGGAGTTAGGCAAGAAGGGTCTCTATGCCATAGCAGTTGAGCCGTTGGAGCTCGACTGATAATTTAGGATTTACTTGCTTTTATATTTCAAACTTTGTATTTTACTTGGGTTGTAATAAAAATATCCCTGCTAAGGGATTCCATGTTACTTTCATTTACTTGTATTAAACTTCTTGGTTGCCACTCTTGATATCCTAGTTTACATGGTAGTTGTTTTGTTTTACGTCGTGAAATTTTCTAGTGATTAGGTGTAAAGCTGGTTACTTCATAGTGTAATACTCAGGTTCTCGTACTTGAGCGACTATCCTTAGGTTTTGAGAACCAGGGTGTTGCAGTATGTCTCACAGCTACGAGTCAGGACACCGACTGGGTGATTGACTCAGGAGCTTCTTTTCATGCGACTCCATGTAGAGACTTCTTTACAAGCTACAAGTCAGGTGACTATGGGATCGTGAAGATAGAAAATTCTGACGTATTGAAGATCATAGGAGTCGGTGATATTTGTGTGAAGATCGATGTGGGCTGCGTATTGGTTCTCGGGGATATGAGGCATATCCTAGACCTTCGCCTCAACTTGATGTCGACGGGAAGGTTGGATGATGATGGCTATGAAAGCCAATTTGCCGGTGGGCACTGGAAGCTCATTAAGGGTTCATTGATAGCAGCCAGAGGAAAGAAGTGTTGCACCCTTTACAAGGCAAATGTTAGTGTGTGCAAGGGTGGGTTGAACGCAGCGGAAGATTCAACTATTGACATGTGGCAGAGGCGTCTAGGCCACATGAGTGAAAAAGGGCTTCAGCTACTAGCAAGCAAGGTGTCCCAAATCAGTTACGTATCGGTCGTAACGACCGATACGTAACGGTAACAGTGAGACCCGTTACGTGTTACGGGGATGTATCGGCTGATTCCCGATTTTGTACCCGTAACGGCCGTTACTGACCCGAAACGGTTATGGGCCTTGAAATAAAAAAAAAAGAAAAAAAAGAGAGAAACTTACCTTTTTCAGTTTTTCCTTTCTTTTCTCTTCTTCTCTTTCTTCTTCTTCTTCTTTTTCTTCTTCCTCTGCGGCTGTTGCGGCTGCAGCCTCCTCCTCCTCCTCCTGTTTCTTCTTCTTCTTCTTCCTCTCTCTCTCTCTCTCTCTCTCTCTCTCTCTCTCTGTTCTTTCCCTCTTTTTTCTTTTCGGTTTCCCTCTCTCCTTTTTTTTTCGGTGCAGGCGTAAGCTGCTGTAGGTACGTGTCATGGCAAGACAAGCACAGACACTCCTCGAGCTCCGAGTTGTATGAATGGTTCAAAGGATAAGTTATATGGGCTCCACAGTTATGTATTTATTATATCTACACCGTTCATCTATTTTTAAATATCATTTTAGGGCATTACCCAAAAAATGAATTGTATCCAAAGATCGTCTGGACCACACCAAAAATAGCAGCGGATATGATGATTTTCACCGTTAAACAATTCGTAGGCCTACCATAACAGTTATTTTCCATCCAATCTGTTCATAAGGTCAAAAAGACCTGAATGAAGAGGAAAAACAAATTTCATATTGATCCAAAAGTTATGTGATCCCAAAAAAGGTTTCAATAGTAGACGTTCAATCCCCCACTGCTTTTTGCAGTGTGGTCCACTTGATAATTAGATCTGTATTATTTTTCGTGTCAAGCCTTGAGATGATCTTGTCAAATGAATGGATGGTTTAGATATAACACATTCATCACGGGTGGGGCCCAAAAAACTTTGACATGTGTGCTATACTTCACAATCCGAGTCCCACCTAATTCGGGCCCTTAAAAAATTATACACGAGACATATATTAACTTAAAATTTACCAATTAAATTATGAACTACAATTGTTAACTCACAATGCCAAAATAAAATTATTTGAATAGTTTTAATTGTTATTTTGTGTACTTTTGTTTTTTAAAATAGGGCCTTTTAATTTTTTTTCATGATTCACTATCCAATAAATGTCCGCCAATACATAAGTGGGATAATGGCAATAAATTGCATGAATTTGAGGCTAATTTGGGGCATAGATTGGTCCTCCAAGTTAGCCCGAAATTGGCAACGCTATCTACCTGAATTTAATTTCATTTTTTAAAAGAATTATTAGGAAAAAGATATTAAATTGTGAAGTATATAAATTAGATATTTAGAAAATTAAATATATAAATTTTGTAGTCAAATTCAGGTTACCTAGTTCAAAAATTAATCAGACAGTCCGATACAACTTCTCACTAAAGAGTGGACCGTTACACCACCATAAATATATTCCAATTTATAAATGAATGTATATTTGGAATGCTTAGAATATTTCGGATTTAATCCATATTTTTTCATATTTTTTTGACAAAAAAAAATTTACGCCGTTACTGGCCGTTACGCCCTCGTATCCGTATCGGTTTTGGAGGGCACCCTTACGCCAACCGATACCGATACGGGACACCTTACTAGCAAGGAAGCGACTCCTTCCAGACGTGACAGATACACCTCTCAAAACCTGTCTTGATTGTTTATTAGGGAAACATCATAGAGTTTCATTTATTAAATTTGCTTTTCATGTTAATAAAGTGCATGCATTAGATTTGGTTTATTCTAATGTTTGTGGTCCTATGAGGACAAAACCCTTGGGTGGGGCATTGTATTTTGTTACTTTCATAGATGATGCATCTAGGAGGGTTTGGGTTTATGCTTTGAAATCCAAGGACGACGTCTTTGGTGTGTTTAAATTGTTTCATGCTATGGTTGAGAGAGAGACAAGTAAGTCATTGAAGTGCATCCGCACTGACAATGGTGGTGAATACATTGACGACTTTCATGAGTATTGTAAGTCCCTGGGTGTACTACATGAACAGATGGTTCCCAAGACCCCCAGCTAATGGTGTAGCTAAGCGAATGAATCGCACTATTGTAGAGAGAATCAGATGCATGTTATCCCATGTGAAGTTGCCCAAGACATTCTGGGGAGAAGCAATGCACACGGCGGTGTATTTGATAAATAGGTCTCCATCAACCCCATTGAATGGAGAAGTACCTGAGAAGGTGTGGACTGGACAAGATCCATCGTACAGTCATCTCAAGGTGTTTGAATGCAGGGCATTCGTTCACGTACCAAAGGACGAGAGGTCCAAGCTCGATATGAAGATTAGGCAGTGTGTGTTCTTAGGGTACGGTGATGAAAAGTTCGGTTACAGATTGTGGGATCCGACCGAGAAGAAGCTCATTAGGAGCAGAGATGTGGTATTCTTTGAAGATCAGTGTATAGAAGACATTGGTAAGCCAGAGAAGAACCAGTCTAGTTCAGGTGAGCTAGAGGACATTGATCTGGTTATTCCTCCCGTGGTGCCTGATGACGGGAGAGTACAATAAGGTGCAAAGGATGAGGAAGTTCCTTCAAAAGATGGATTAGGGGAGCAGCCCCCACTTGATCCACCGGTTGAGCCACAGGTGAGGAGGTTATATGGGGACAGACAACCATCCAAGAGGTACTTGCTGCATGAGTACATTATGCTGACTGATGGGGTAGAGTCAGAAGACTATTCTGAGGCCCTAGCCGACGAGAATAAGGGGGAGTGGTTGAAAGCTATGCAAGAGGAGATGAAATCCTTGCATAAGAATCACACCTATGATATGGTAAAATAGCTTAAAGGCAAAAAAACTTTGAGCAACAAGTGGGTGTTCAGAAAGAAGGTTGAGCAGAAGAATTCACAGACGAGGTTCAACGCCAGACTTGTGGTGAAAGGTTTTGGTAAGAGGAAAGGTATAGACTTCGAAGAGATATTCTCACTAGTAGTGAAGATGACATATATACGGGTGTTGCTTGAATTTGCGGCTAGCATGAATCTGGAGATAGAGCAGTTAGAGTTAGATGTTAAAATTGCCTTCCTCCATGGTGACCTGGAAGAAGAGATCTACATGCACCAACCAGAGGGGTTCGAAGTCAAGGGCAAAGAACTTATGGTGTAGGTCGAGGAAGAGCTTGTATGGGCTGAAACAAGCTCCACGGTAATGGTACAAAAAGTTTGACTCGTTTATGTTGAAACATGAGTATGACAAAATGGAGTCGGACCACTGTGTGTTCACTCGCAAGTTCTCAGATGGTGATTTCTTAGTTCTGCTGTTATATGTTGATGACATACTCATCATGGAAAAAGACATCAAGAAGATTGACAGGCTGAAACATGAGTTGGGCAAGTCTTTCGCGATGAAAGACTTGGGCCCGGCTAAACAGATCCTAGGAATGGAGATAACCAATGATGAAGCGGGAAGCTTTTGACGGTCATCAAACGGATATTGAGAAAGTCCACCCAGAGCGGTTCAATATGAATGCAACGAAGCCAGTTAGTACTCCACTGGATGGTCACTTCGGATTGAGTGATGGCGGTGTCTCAAGACGAAGGAGAGGTGGAAGAGATGCGAGAAGATACCCACGCGTCACCAGAGGAAGTTTGTTGTATGCTATGGTGTGTACATGCCCGGACTTAACATATGCGGTTGGTGTTGTCACTAGGTATCTTCTAATCTCGGCAAAGAAATATGAAACGGTGAAATGGATATCTTGCAGTATCTAAGAGGCTCATCCAGTTGAGCCTATGCTATAGTGACGGTAAACCTGTGTTAGAGGGCTATACAAATGCAGATATGACAGGTGACATAGACTCCAGGAAGTCTACATCGGGGTTCATGTTCACGTTTGCAGGGGAGCGGTTTTTTGGTAGAGCAAGTTACAGAAGGTTGAAGCATTGTCGATGACAGAAGCCGAGTATATTGCAGTCATAGAGGCATGTAAAGAGATGCTTTGGATGAAAAGGTTTCTAGAGGAACTTAGCCTGAAGCAGGAGACGTGGTCTATTGCAATAGTCAGAGTGCTATACACTTGAGCAAGAATCCAAGTTAGCATTCCAAGTTGAAGCACATAGAGATTTGATATCACTGGATCAGGGATACTTTGGAACAGAAGGTGTTACAGCTTGAGAAGGTCCACACGGACGATAATGGGTCAGACATGATGACTAAGGCTTTGCTCAAGGGCAAGTTTGAGGTTTGTAGAAACTAGGCTGACTTGAAGAAGGTGAATCCCTCTTGGGACAAAAAGGGGGAGATTTGATGGAATTTTTTTTATCCCGTACTTAATTGGTCGTGAGCCCTGCTCGACCAGTTGAGGGCTGGTCTCGACTTGTCGTTGGAGTCGAGCCGTGACTCGACTCAAAGTCCAGCAACTTTGGGCTATTTTTCTCCGGGGTGCTTGACCGGTCGTGGGAGGTGCTCGACCGGTCGTGGGTGGCACTCGACCAGTCGTGAGCTCGTATCGACCAGTCATAGTTACGTAGATTCGTTCTGCAATTTTACGCGAATTTCGTTTCACAAGTCCTTTCGCAACTGGGATGCGGAAGGGAGTTTCCTAAAACTATAAATAGGAGGTACCTAGGGCTTTCTATGTATGACAAGAGGGTTTCCTAAAGCTTTACAAGGGATTTGCTAAAGGGTTTAGGGCTATCAAAGGTGTGAGAGAAAGAGAGAAAGAGAGAGAGAAGAAGCTTGTGGAAGGGAGGTTCTGCTCGTAGAGGTGATCTATTGTGCACTTGATATCTCAGCGCTTCTACGCCCTTGTAATTGGTTAGATCTCTCCATTTTTTCTTTTATTCTCTTATTGTTTATCAACTCCTATGTGAGTGAATAAGGTTGTAACGTTCTACTTCATAGTGGATTGTTGATCTGGACGAGGTCCCGTGGTTTTTACCTCTTTGAGGGTTTTCCACATAAAAATCTATTGTGTGGTGTGTGATTTATGTTTTGATTTATTTCATTGCTTCATTATCCATAATTCTGGTTTGTTCTGGGAGGCTAGATCCTAAGGTTTGTGCAAGGCTCCCAACAATGACTAAAAAAAAAAAAAAAAAACCCAATCTACAATTTTCACTCCGGCCCTTGCCGCTCTCTCTCTCTCTCTCTCTCTGCCTCTCCCTCTCCACTCGCCCTCCCTCTGCCTCTCTCTCTCTCTCTCAAAACCCTAGTGCTCTCCCTCCATCTGCTCTGCTCTCTGCTGCAGTTTAACTTTCTGCTGCTCCATGGATTCACCAAAACCTTAGAAGCGCCATCTCCTCCCGTTGGCTCATCTTCTCAAATCCCAAGCCTGGCCATGGAAACCTCTGGATCTTCGTTGTGACTGTCGTCATCATCCTTGCCGTATTCTTCTATCTTTCGACCATCATAAGAGGCTCTGGAAAGAAAGGGTATGAGATCGTGATTGATGCCAGAAGCACCAGGATGCGAATCCATGTTTTCGAGTTCTTGATGAGAAGAGGATTGCCCATTCTGAAGTTTCGGTATGGGGAATCCGCGACAATGAAGGTGAATCCCGATCTGTCGAACTTTGTTGCGGATCCCAGCAGCGCCTGTTTATATGCTATGTAGATTCGAAATTATTATCTGTAGTTTATCTTGGGTTTGGAATTTTGTTTCTGTACTTGATTATTTCATTGCTTCATGTATGTTTAACAAGTTAATAATTTCAACAGTTAAATAACTGATTAGAGTTTTTTGTCCATTCAAAACATTGGAACTGATGGTTCTTTCATTTTCAGCCAACTGAGAGGATCACTATTCTATCTACCTACTATTACAGTGAGGATCAAAGCACCCAAGGTCCCAGAAGTTTATGATGTGCTCCATATTTCTTTTTCTTTTCATTTATTTCTATGAATAACGTGACGGAATTCACCATATCTTCCTGCCAATGGTGTTTTGGGATTTGAGTGTATTCCAAATCCCCATTTTGCAGGGTTTTTGAAATGCAATTTTGAGGTGAAGACTCTTTTTTGCAATGTGCTTTATTCCAATCCCTCTGTCCAGTCCTGGACTGCCATTGCTACCTACTACAACTTGTTTTTGCAAGTGTCAAATGTGTCTTTGATTTTGGTAGCATTGGCCCAATGATGTCATTAGGGCATTTAAGTGCGATTTTCTATTTATGTGTTAGAACTGATTGTGCCAAAAGCTTGCTGGATTGTGATTGTCATTACCTTTAATTTGGTTGTCTTTAATTGTGTGATGCTGGTAGTTGATTTATCTAGGTTGTTCATTAGAAAAATGTAGAAGTGCTGAAAGATTCAAAGGCCTTGGTTGACAGAAATTTGGTAAACATCTTCAACCAATTGCAGGCTGGTATATTAATGCTTGTTGAATGATTCAATACATTCTTCCTTCTCAAATTATTTCCAGAATATAATTTTGAATACAACATATATCTTTTACATTAGAGGGATTCTCATCTAGTTGGATATTCGGGTCCATTTTCATAAACATGGATGGCACATTTACTTCACATGAGTTCATTTGTAATACATATTTACATAAAAATATTCATTTCAAGCTTGGATGCCCTACTTTTGATGACAAAGGTTTTGTTTTATGCATTGATCTTCTTATTTCTTCTACTATAGTTATTCTATGATTTCTTCTTTTACACCTTATTTTATGTTAAATTTTCAGGTTTAAGATCCTTGGGATGCATGTGCTGCAATTGTTGCTGAATCATATCGTCCTTTCTTCCATGATCCAGTTTACGAGTCTCATTGTTCCTATTTGGCTAGTCATGCATTTTATTTTAAGTAACTATTTTCAATTCCATGCCAGACAAGTGGGTCTCACATTTCAGCAATCTATTTATTGGGCTGTTGAGTCTCACCGTGGATGGGGAATGCCCAAAAAATCTCTCACATTGGATCTTTTTCAGTTGAATATGGACCATTGTTCAATTTCTCTTCTTAACTGCTTCTATAGGCTACAAATTGGCAGATTAAGATTGCCCTATCAGTGGGATTTTTAAGGCATAGTCCAATTGCTGATGGGTAAAATTGATCAATGGTATGGATTCTGATCCACACTACCCACTTGTCTGAGTTGAAAGCCTGTGTATACCATGCAAAGATGCAGGCCACATATCCTGTAATTCCTCAATTATGGCAGTTAGCTTAATTGATATTAAATTTGGATATGCAGGAACTGGGATGCAGGAAGATTCTTCAAATGTCTATTCATTCATGGTTTTATAAAAGAAATATTTGTTTAAGATGTATTTTTGCTTCAAATGGATCATATTGTTTGGCACTACAACTTTATATACAGTGCATGTTTCAGCTTGTCAAGTGCATATATCAATCTTCAAACCAAATATGGTTATAATTTATTTGGTCCTTTCTTGCAGAACCTAGTGGAGGAAAGCATTTGCCAATGCTAGCTGCAGAAAGTTTGAAGGCTCTAGGTGGACTTGGAATGCTTTCGATTGGAGGAAAATACCTACTGAGGTGTATCTTTGAAGTTGGTATCATATTCCTAATAATAACGGTGTCTGGTTGGTTTTTACTAATGGTGTATATGTTTTATCCATACCGTCCTTCATCATTTTGGAGCTTATTTACTAATGACTTGCTTCTAGCGCACATCACATGTGAGACTTTGGATTAATTATCAATTTTTAAGCGGCATTTTTTGATATATATATATATATATATATATATATATATATATATATATATATATATATATATATATGGAAAGGTACAATGCGCTCGAGCTGACGATAAGCTCCCATGCGGTCGAGCTGTGTGGGCCCACCGTGATGTGTTTCTACCATCAACACCGTGCATTTGATGGGTACCCTTTAAATTATGGGATATCTCAAAAATCACCCATATGCGGAACTCAGGTGGGCCATACCATCTAAAATTATGTGAAGACACCGTTAAAACATATAAAAGCACTTGGTGAGTTTTTCATGCGCCTGAAACTTGGTCTGAACCCTTATTCAAGTGGGACACACATAATGGATGAGCTAGATTTGCAAACTACATCTCGGTGGGCCCTCAAAAATGGTTATGAATGTTTTAATGCTGCACGACCCCTCCCCACTTCTGTTTGTGGTGTGGCCCACACAAGTCACGGATTGACTTGATTTTTGAGACCTGGGCCCACGATGGAATGGTGCATCTGACTAATGGGGTAGATGTTCGAAACGTATCACGGTGGAGCCTACACAGCTCGGCCTCATGGGGCATTAAAATCAGCTCGAGCGCATTGTACTTTTTCATATATATATATATGGAAAAGGTACTATGCGCTCGAGTGTAAAGCGGTCATCCGTGAGGTCGAGCTGTGTGGGCCCCACTGTGATATCGTTCGAAGATCCACACCGTGTGTGGTGGGCCGTGACAAAAATCGGCCAAGTCCATGTAACTCAGGTGGGCCATACCATTGGAAAACATAAGTATACACGCAAAAACATGTAAATGCACTTGGTGGGCCCCACCTGAGTTGTGGATACTACCTGAAACTTGGTCTAAATTAAATTCAAGTGGGACACACATGATGGACGGTGTTGATCATCATAAAACGTCTCGAAATGTCTTCAAAAATGGTTTTAAATGTTTCAATGGTGCACGGCCCCTCTCAACTTCTGTACGTGGTGTGGCCCACAAAAGTCATGGATTGACTTGATTTTCAGCCGTGTGGGCCCCCTATGGAATGGTGCATCTAGTGGACAGTGTGGATTTTCGAACGGCATCATGGTGGGGCCCACACCAGCTCGACCTCACGGACGACCGCTTTATGCTCGAGCGCATAGTACCTTTTCTCATATATATATATATATATATATATATATATATATATATATATATATATATATATATATATATATATATTGGAAAATGTACTATACGCTCGACCTTACCCTAGCACTCCGTAAGTTCGAGTGGTGGCAGTACGTTTAACATCGGATGCGGGTTTTTGAAACCAACGGTTGAAATGTGAGCGTGGTGTGAAGAAGGAAACTGGTTTCACCGGTTATGGTAAACCGAGCGCGTACACCGCCACTTAAAAGGGTGTTTTACCCTATCCGTCCAGCCCTCTTTCTCTCCCTAAACTTTGGCAAGCAGCCCTCTCTCCCTCAATTCGTCACCCGTCACCGTGTAGCGCTCTCTCTCTCTCTCTCTCTCTCTCTCTCTCTCTCTCAATGCAACCCTGGCCGTGCAGCCCTCTCTCTCCCTCCTTCAATCCCTACCACCACAAGTAGGGACAACCCACCCGCCGCCACCTCTCTCTCTCCGTCTCCCTCTCCCCTATGCAGACCTCAAAGTGATCGGCTTAAGGTAAGGCTTCTATTTTCTAATTGAGAATAACCAAGGATTTGCTTTTCTCAGCTTTTGTCTTTTGTCATCTACTATGTATTAGAGAGAACTTCAGTACTTGAGATATATGGTCGGAGCGATCAGCCTGCCGAAGAAAATGAAAATTTCGCATTTTAATGCAATGGTGTGTTTGGATGGTTGGTCGATTTGGATTGCGATAAATCATTTTCATCAAAAGGAAATCACCATGTTGGCAAATAATGCTTGGGAAGAACTGATTGCATATGGCTGGCTGCATACTAAGTTAGACCACTAGTGGGTCGCTTGTGTATGAAATACAAGCCAATGCGAACAGTGGGCTCCGACATGATTATCAGCTGATGCAAAAGTAGGCTGGTACACTCAACAGGTGGGCCACTTCATTGGACTGACCCAATGCAGGTTTGTGATCCACTCACCTAATGGGGAATGGCCTGGATTCTTGAGACAGGTGATCTTCATGTTGGGGCCCTCCCTGTGCATGGATCAGATGATCTACAAGTGTGACATGATGGTAGAAAAGATGGGGCTGCATGCTAGGCTACCATGAGGCTGGCTGGATGAAGGTGATCAGTTCTGGTAGTGGGGTTTTTTCTCTGTTAATATGAAGCTGTGCTAGCACAGCATTGGCCATCTCTGTTTTACCGGCTGGAGTTATTTCAAGTCATTTCAATTGGCCATCCAAATGCACTACACATCCCGAATGCTAAGATATGTGCCGTTTGTGTGATGGATATGTTTCTATGCTTAGTGGTTGGACGCAAGCACGAGTAATGTGCATTGTTGTAGCTGAGTATTGTGCACGATTAGCCAAGTAGGGCCAGGTCACACTAGGCCTCTTTGCTGGACGGGCTTAAAAGGCAAGCCGGTCATGTTGATTTCTAGATTCCACTCAAGACAGGGATGGAAAACCAGTGCTCAGTGACCTGAATGACAAGCAACCACGACTCCATGACTTGTTGATTGAAGCACGCTTACATATTTTTTTAGAGGAAAAAAAAATACTCTCTCAACATAAAGCTGAATTACTCTGGCCTTGCATTAGAATTGAAGCAAGTAGCTCAGGCAGCCTTCAAACAGTGGAACATCCATGGGAGGGTAAATGCCTGTAAAAAATAAGGTGTTACTTGTCAAAGGTTCACTGAGGGAAAACACAAGGCCAAAAACAAACAAAGCACGAGAAGGAAACTGACCTGTGGAGATTACATCGATCAATCATCCAGGTAGTAATAAGAGCCAGCAGATTTCTGCTCCCTGTCCTTGGTGGAGTCCAACTTGTTAATTCGTGGCCTATAATTAGTTGGGTCCCGCCTGAATGTAATATTCAGATGCTGCACAAAACATGGGAGCAAGCGGTCAAAGCTCTTAAGCATGGTACCACAAGTACATGCATGCAAGTTTAACCAAGGAAACCCACGCTATCTATCCAAACCAATTACACAACATATGTAAATAACCTTTGCATTTCCAGGCAACTCTGTCTAAAATTCAAGCCTGTGGCCTGATTCACTAAAACAAGAAAAGGCAAAAGCCTCATAGGACTCGAACTTAAATTGACCTCATTTCATACTATTTAACACTATTTAAGATTCCAAAAAAGTATGAATATTGAGTATTTTTTTCCCAGGCCTATTTGGATTAGTACGTTGGATTTTCCATTCTAATTTCTAACTTTGTGAATCTGGTCTTCTGCTGCAGGTTTCAAGGAAGAAACCATAGCACTTGGTTAATTAGCTTTGAGTTTTCATTTTCTTTTATGTAGTTGAACTGACATGTTTGTTATGTAGTATCATCATTGTTTTTAGCCATTCAAGCCCGAGGACTCTGACTATATCACCATCATTTGACTTGTAGAATACAAATGACCATATCGCTTGGGACTAGGAGTGATGAAGTGCAAGTGTGCTTGATTGATAAACAACCCAATGGCAGTAGTGGAGGTGATTCGTGTGGGAGCCACGGTCTCGAAGCACAACTCAAGCTTTATGGTACGGAGGCCAAAGAACTCAAGTGGGTTTTTCTTTTCTTTTTTTTTTTTTTTTCATTTTTTTCCCTTCTTTCTGGAAGACTCTTAAGGGAGAGCTAATTTCAGTCTTCCTTTTCCATCGTCCTTTGTATAGTCACACGATAGCGATACAGGGCCTCTTTTTGTCTGCCCGTGTGCACCTGAAATCCTTTTCTGTAATTTTTGTTGATGATATGAATGAATTCTCAGTTGAAAAAGAAAAAAAAAAAGGAAAAAAAAATTGCATTTGGCTCTTTTGATTCTTTGAATTTGGCTCTCCAATGCTAGAAAACGCTCACTTTCATTTTGTTTTTTTAAATTCCTAGGGCCTCAACCGCAGAATTTCAAAGAACATACTTGTTGGAAGGTATATCTTCAAATTAACAATTCATCTCTTGTAATTGACAAGAATTTTGTTCTTTTAATTGGTTGGACGTGTCTGAATTTTAATTGGTTGGTTATTTGTTCCAATGCAAACTATGCAGAATTCCAAAAAATTCCAAAGAAAACTCAATTCCACCAACAAATCCATCTCACCATTCAGCATTCTTGCCAGACATAGCATCAAGCCTTGTGTCACACCATTTGCACACGTGCCACGTCCACGAGTGCAGGGAGACAGTTGCATTGTCTTAGCATGTAAGCGTTGGCACATGTTTCAATTATAAGATAATTAACTGACACTCACCTGCCTCTATTTAGTAGTTGACTATGGTTGGACTATTCCAATTATCTGATCAGTTTGATGCAGCTGGATAAATTAATCTTTTGTGTTGCTTATTGTTTTTGTAACTTATTATCCAGTTGTAATTTTGGAATGACAACCATCTATAATTTGTGTCTGAATTGGGTTTTCTTTGGAATTTTTCATTGGAATTCTGATTTCATTTGGAATTTTAATTTCATTGTTGTATATTTCTTTAGTCTATTGATTGGGTTTTCTTTTATCTTCATTACTTCCGTTTTCTCAATCCCTTCTTTGTTTTGGTAGATTAAACAGAGAAGAAAAGGAGGAAAAGTTAAAAAAAGAATAAAAATAAACACCAAGTTGTCTACTCCCTATCTTTTGTTTTGGTTTTTTCTTTCTTTTTTTCGTGGATTATTTCTCTTTTTCTCAAGTTCATCCTTACTGTCATGGGTTTGTAAGCCATGAAGTCTTTATCTGTATTAGCTTAGATGAGTTGATCAATCAGGAACCTTACTAGCAATGGTAAGAGACGTCACATTTTTTTAATCTTTTTTCTTAAAACACGATATAGCTACGGATACTAGCTGTAGCCTTGTTTATTGAATCTGCAATATTACTAACTTTAGCATTTTGCTACGGATTTCGTTCTACTTTCCGCTACACATTACATTTCGCTACATTATATGCTGGGAGCCACCACTTTAAATTTCTGAACTATACATTTCTGGAAATTTGATATTTTACCTTTGCTAAAATGGGTCCCATGTGATCGGGAATCAAATCCCAAAATTGGACAAGTTGAAGTTGTGCACAAAAGTTCTGTGCAAAAATTTCAATTAGTCATGTTTGGCATTGCACCAAAAATTTATACATGCATGGAGTGGACGTCCGATACACATCACAGTGGGGCCCACAGCTGGCTCGAGCTCATAGGAAGCTCCCATGAGGTTGACTTCATAGGACCATTTCTGGTGCCGTGAATTGGGCTGGATCCATGTCTGAATATTCCAAAAATCCCAACAAATTCACCCATACTATTGTGCAAAACTCCATGTGAATCCGAATTAGATTCCTAGCATTTTGCCAACATTTCAAAATTATTCCTTGTGAGGTATTTGAATTCACATGGAATCCAATTCAACATTAAATATAAGGGTTGCCAAACGTAGAGAACACTACCATTTACCATAAATTCACGCCAATACATATCCAAACAAAGATAAACCGTACATTCACCAATAAAAATGTGTGGCCAACTTAACAAGCCCATCTCATAAATTTCAGGCTAAACTGAGATGGTCAATGGAATTCACAGCACACGTGCCAAAGCAGCACTTCAAGTGAAAGATCTCAGACGATCACAGCAGATGGGTCATAACATGGAAACAATCTCAAATATACACATTGCACACAACTACAGCAGGGTTTCTGAGAATCCTATCCATCCAACCACTCAATTCTACTAATCGAATATGGACCATTTGCTCTTCTTCTTCTTCTTCTTCTTCTTCTTCTTTTCACTCCCCATTTCTCAGATGTCCATTTTTTGGCTTCTAAAGCGACAGCTACAACAATCCAATCGCTATTTTTGGGACTGTCCTAAAAATGGGCCAGAATGGACCCAAATGAAATTTCAATGAGATTTGTAATACACCTCAAAATGATAACAATAAGCGTTTTGTAATACAGTTTATGTCACAACGAAATCAAGAGATATTTAAATCTGCACTCAAATTGCATGCTGCAATGGGATGTCCATTTTCACCAACCGAATTCCATCCTCTGATGCATTTTGCTGTATTCAGCATTTGGCTGCAATCCTTGTAGAAGTCTTTGGATTTGCAGAAGATTGTCACATTCCAGAGAAAAAATCAGTGATGCCGAGCTCAACGCAGAGCGGTTTTAGCCCAGGTTCATCCAACAAGCTAAATGCACAAAACCCATAGTAGGTATGGTAGAGATCTGGCAGCTGCTTCGGGAATTTACTGAAACCACCGTACTGGTGCAGGAGAATCAATGGAATTAAAAGAGGAGCTCCAGAATGACATTAGTTACAATTGATGGTCCTGGATGATCCAAAGGTTCCCACCATGGATGGACCACACCCAAAATCTCCAGGATGTGAAGATCCTGCCCAATCTTTGGATCCTCGTTCCTACTAAATATTTGCTGCATTTCTTAACTGTTAATGTCCCCATATGGGTTGGGGATCCAGGACACTGGTAGAAGGTTAGGATCATCTTGTCCAGGAGGTTTGGGGGGCTTGATCATCCACCAGCAACCTTAAAGCCACTACCATCTGACGTTTTCACCAGATCTGTGAGATATGTACTAGATCTGTGTTATGTTATTCAGGCTGTTCTGTTAGTCCCAATTACATGCCTGATTTGTTACTCTCGGTGATTCCTATGTCAGCCATCTGTTTGAACTCTTATCTTCCACAGGATTTTCATCACCAGATTGGTCATCTTGATCAGATCTGTTATTGCAGCAGAAGTTTCTTCTCATCCACAGCTTGCAACATATTTGACTTGTTCCCTTATACTTGCATAGCCATCAACACCACCCCTACTTATTCAAATCTTTCTTCAGCTGTTTCCTTACCGAAACGGAGTTTTCACAGGATCTCCTACAAACCAGATTTTATCCTTTTGCTAGTGCAGTGGGGGAACTATTCCAGATCTGCTCACCTGTTACCATCTTCTCTAGCTGTCCCTGTGGATATCTTTCCCCATCCGTCTTCTCTAGCACGAACCCATTAAAACCATCATTAGTGCCATGACCTCATGTTGAAACTCCAGAGAGTCTACCACTGAGGCATGAGTAAGGACCTTGAAATGAAGATATTCCCGTAACTTGCTATGTAGGACCTCGAAATGAAACCCACCTTTGTTCCCAAGTCTGTCAAGGCTATTGCCATGTTATTCTTGGCAATCTCGAAATTTAGAGACACTTTCAAACACCTGACACAGCAGAACATCCATCACTAAAGATAAATATCAATCAAAATGCATCAAGAGTCATGCACTATTTATGACTACAAATATGAGAGCAGATAACCATGGGACTACCTCTCGTAGCAAACAATAGCTGATTCCAAGTCCCCACGGTTTTTATATATAATACTCATGTTGCAATATGCTTCGGCATACATAGGCCTCTGTAGTGCAGCTTTCTCGTAGCCAGCTAAGAGCCAAATCATATTGCATCATCTCATAATAGCCCACCCCAAGGTTGTAATATGCAGGCTAGATTTGAAACACAACACCAAGAGTTAACAAGGTTGCTGTAAAATATAAAATATATGAAGGTCATACCAACAGAACAAGAATCGAAGAGATCGTGAGATTACAGCATAGTGGCTGTCCATCTTTAGAGCTTCACAATACTTCTGGATTCCATCCTAAGTGTTTCCAGCCAGTTTTAAACTGGTGCCCAAATCTGTTAAGAC